>WTSP01020026.1:32334-55348 GCA_025331215.1 Actenoides lindsayi
ATTATTCAAAAATTAGATAAATTATTTGTCCCCGTTATAAGGCTCTCTTTTATAGCACTGGGACTGATATAAAAAGTTTAGGCCTAAATGTACAAAATACTTGGCTAGTCAAAGAACTTTCTACAGTAAAATTGTTCTTTACCTAAATTATTTTCTGACAGTTTTTTATAAGTGTATAGGTTGGAACATGTAAAGTACTCAAGACCAGTTATTTCTGTTTTAAATATTGGATAAGAGGTGATTGCATCCATCAGGCATTGTTTTAACATTTTATTTAAAAAAAAATGTTCATGAAAATGATAATTTGTCTTTTTACTTGTAGGTAAAGGAGTGAGAGAAGTTAATGAAACAATAACTAAAACTCCAGGTTTGTATACAAGAAGAGTTATAGATCTAAACAAATTAAATTGATTTACACCCTAGATTGTTATGGATAACAAAACTATTTCAAATATTTAAGTATTTATGATTTATTTTAAAGGAATATAAATGTTAAGGTTTACAGATGCCATGTAAAATCTATTCTGTGAAATTCTTTCTCAAACAATATTTTTTTTTAATTTCTACATTACCAATTTTGTGAATTTCACAAAAAACCCTGTCAAACTGAAAAGCTAAAGTATATATACACAAAATTCAGATTTGATGTAGTTTTATATCGGAGAGATTGCTATAATGGAGAGCCTTATAATGACTGTAGACTATAATTGCAGGGATTGTATTCAATCAAAGTTCTGCCCTTTACATTACAAGTGTTGTAAGAAACCACAAAACCACACAAATCCTAAACTGGTTTTGGAATTTTCAATGGCCTTTATTTCATGGAAACTCTCAAAGTACCCTAAGATAGGGTTTCCTAAACTAGGTGTAGCATCAGCAGCAGACAAACACTGCTGCTTTTCTGTGTCTCCTCATGAACATGAGTGCAGTTAATCGTTTCTTCCAGACAGTGAAATAGTAGACAAATACCTCTGAGAAATCCTTGATGTAGATCTTTCTAGGTTCAACAATTTTCAGAAAATGAAAGGCCAATTTTATTTTTTTTTTACTTACTTATTTAAAAATAACCAGGGTTTTCACCACACAAATGAGCTTGCAACTCTATATTCTGAATTTTAGCAAGCTGCAGGGAAAAGAAGATTAATGGTTCACACTCATGGCAGTTCACAGAAGTACTCTGTAGAGTAGATGGGATAAAAAGGTATTTCTGCTAATAATTAACCTTCCTGGTGTGTCTATTAGCGAGAGTGTCAGGTGGAACCATAAATGAGTTCTTCTCAAATACATTACTTCCACAGACTTACTATAAACCAGGGTATAATTTGCATTCATTATAATTAATATACAGTCTTCATTTATTGGAAGATTCACCTCAATGAACACCTGAGATGAGCATTAATCTGCTACCATACAGGTTTTGAAGTTTCAATGCCAAATTAAAATGTAGACCAAGTCCCCAAATATATTCACTATGCACAGCATCAGTATCAAGTCACACCACATCATGTCCCTTATAACTAGTTTTGAGAAGTGCTACTTGAAAGGCTTTTTTTTAAAAACATGAAATTTAATGATTAAAAATGCCAACAGTAAGCAGAGAACTGAAACTGTGTAACACACCACAGTAATTTAGAAGTAAAAGTTTAAAACTGTTTTCAAAAAACAAGTCTGCACCATTATTGTCTTTTAAAATTGTGAATTGTATTTAGTATAGAACATTGTGTATTTTGGAGAATTCTCTTTACCTTATTATCTTGGATTTTGGTAGAATTCCATTTGCTGCTGTCTGTATTTTAAATGGAATGAAGCTAATATTGCTCAAGTAGAGTTTTTGAAACAGAATACGTTTATATTCTGATTTCCCACCTTTGGATATCTATGTACAAATTATGTTTATTATTGTTTATTAAATGGCTAATTACTTTTTTTGCCAGAGTTAATATTTTCATAAGCAATAGTAACTGTAATTTTTACAGTGCTGCAAATTGTAATTGAGCATACTCTGCACTAAAGAATTCTCACAGTATTCTTGTGAAGTTTAAGAACCACAACACTCTGGTTCCCATGGTTCTCACTGCTTTTGGTAGTCATTGCAAAAATAGTTAGGAAGATGTTTTAATGAGTAGACATGGATTTCTCCATTTGTCATTTTCTGAGGATGATCTGCTGATGTTGCAGTAGTAGTACACCAATAACTTTTCTCATTTTGCATTGCCTACAGTGGGTGGGAAAGGAAGGGACATTGTAAGGGCTCAGCAGAATTGGGTCAGAGCTATTCTGATACCTTGGCAGCTTCCATGGGACTGTATGTTACTATTGTTAAAAATCAATGAAAAATATATAGGAAAAAGAGTCTGAAAGACTATTTACAGAATTCATATATTTGCAGAAAATATATGAATTATATGGACTATGAGATATCAATTGAAATTTAATGCTTCTGATTTTTAGTGTTAAGTTGAGGTTACTTTGTGTAAAGGTGCAGTCCTGCACTGAGTTTTCCTTTGGAAAAGGAGCATTTAAGATTCTTTGAAGCTATTGTAGTCAAAGCCATGGAGTAGGTCTTTGCTCACTTGGAATCCAGTGATGGTACAGAAAATATACTAGTGATGTTTTCAGATAATGCCACATTGAGCTTGAACATTTGCTTGTGGCTTTTGCACAATCTGAAAGCAAAAGACACTGAAAAAGTTATTATCCTTTCCCTTTATGAAATGTGTATGGGTATTAGGAAGTGTAATAATTTCATAGTCAACACCTAATCAGTCATCAGACTTCCACTATGTTTTGTTGGAAATATATGGTATTATTGACATGTGTTTCTTTTTGATTCATTTTTGCAACCAGTGATAAGGTGGACAAGGAAATATCTGTGGAATTTATTAAAAATGGATACAAAATACTTACACTGATAAATTTCCCTCAATATAGACAACTGACTTTACAGGTGCTCAGACTTGGATAAAATGCAATGAATCCAGTAATTTATGTTAATAGAAATGTGTGAAACACTTATAATATCAATCTTTAGCTACTATTATAATTTGTAGTGGTGTTATAATTTAAAGATGAATTTTAGTAGTTTCTAGGGCTGTCATTTTGTCAAGATATTTTGATTGGTTAAACAGTTCTTTTTATGAAATTTTATTTTGATTCTTAAAGCTTTCCTTCTCAAATTGCAATGCTGCAAAAAGCTTAGGACTAAGTGGAAAAATATCTATTTACACTTGTCAGAAGCTGCCAGGAACATTGGGTGCTGCCTGGCCAGGAGAGTGGTTGATCTCTTTTGGCCACCTTAACTGTTTAACTTAACCATCATTTTTGAAGGAAGTCTTCCTCAAAGAGCATATACTTTTATTACAGCAAAGTATATGGGAAAAATACAGCAATATGTTGGGGAGAAATGAATGTTCAAGATGTGGAGCATCCTGTAAATATATCATACATTTGACAAAAAATGAAATGTCTGACAAAATCTTCTTTTAAGAATTTTTTTCATTTCTGTATTTCCTTTTTAATTAATGTTAATATTGCAGACATTTCTACTCTGTTCATGATTTAGACAAATATTTAAAATATAACATTTAATGACCTTTAAATAATGTATTTTTCTGTACAGAGGAAATGAATACATATATTTCTTCTTATAAGTTATGCTTCATTCTGTAAATTTTTTACTTAAGATTATTTATACTGCAATTTCTAGGAAACAGACCTTTGTTTTAAACAAAAAAAATTCCCTGCTTCACTGTTCACAGGTGCAGTACTATTGTTTGGAGAAAAGATGTGGAGTGTAAAAATGACTGATGAAAAACTTGTGATAAACTGTATCTGGAATTTAGTGATTTCAGTTGAATATTCAGTTGATATTCAATTGAAAATCACAAACAGTGCTGATTTAATAGATTAATGAAATGAAAGGGATAGCCTAAGATGGTAACTCTTTCCAGCAATCCCTGACTTCAGAATATTATTCTCCTTTTTTTTCATCTAAAGCTATAGGGCTTTAGGGGAAGAGTCCATTATTTTTCATAGTTTTGAGGACATTGAAGACATTTTTTTTGAGGACATTTGAGACATTGAAGCACACAAGCTATGAAGTGTGAGGTTATTTAAGAACATACATTGTAATGGACAGGTGTAGTATATTGTAGGCAACTGTCTGGAAAGGTCGTTAGATATATCGTCTTTACTGTTGTAAAATTTTTACTGTAATACCTCCTTAGAACCTTGGACCAAACAGTGGATTGATGCTGTAACATGAAAAATGACGAACATAAGCATGGCTAAAAAGTTTGCTACTTTGTTGTGGTTTACTCCTTTCTTTGCTTCTTTTTTCCCCCACTTAATTAGTTCCCTCAGATGTGTTTTTCATAAATTCACTGTGGAAAGGGTTTTATGAATATTTAGGAAAAAGACAGCCTGCTACTCTGACTGTTGATTGGTTCAATACTACAAGCAGCAAAGTGAATGCCACATTCCTTGGGGCATCCAACATACAACTCAAGCTATCAGGTGGGTTCAGAATTTGGTGTTGAAAAAGCTGTTCTTCTACTTTTTTTTTTATTTCATCTGTTCACTTTTGCTATATTTTCCACCAAACACAGGAAAGAAAAGTTATATTTTCATGAAAAATACTTTTCTTCTTATTTTGCAATAGGAAAGATCCTAATGCACAGATTTCAGTCAATTTATGTGTGGCCACCCATCTATGTTTTCCTTTACACTTCAAATAAATATTGAAGTAGGTTTTTTTCATTCAGACTGTTGGATAGTATTGATATGTTGAACTCACAGGTAATACTGAAGTAGCAGAAAAAGTATATATAGGCATATTTAAGAATACCATTGAATAGCTCCATTATTCAGTAGTGATTAATATCTGATTTAAAATACTGTGGTCTGACTGTGAAGTTCTGATTTTGCCTCTGATCACAGTTATGTTTGAAAAGAGCATTATCAACTATTAGTACCTTTTAATGTCAATAGTTCAGAGAAAATTTCAGTAGTTGGCTGCCTAATTACAAATTATCTTTCACTACACTGTTGTTATTTACTATAGCAATATACTATTGTGAGTAAAATCCAATTTTTTTCCAGTTCAAGGAAATTCCAGGCAAGGAATTCTATCTGTATTCAGAGTTATTGAAAGACTGTTTGAAAAAACAAATGTTACTGCCTATTTATATGTAAAATTAAACAGTACAAAACCATCTTTGCATCCTATTATCAAGTATGATGTGGGAAAAATATCTGTAAAATAAGACCCTGCTATTACAGTACCTTAAATCCTGTTTAATTGGGTTTTTTTCCCATGTTATAAAATTCTGTTCTTACAGGATGCTTTCTACAAAATATTTTGTTCCTAAAGCAATATATTTAGCTTTGACAGGATATTTGAGCAAAATAGTTGGAAATTGTTTAAAAAACATGTGTTGCCTCCTTTATGTCAATAGGTGTTTATAAGAAAGAAGAAGCCCATTTGCCCTTGAAAGTTTTTCAGATTAAAGGACCTAGTGATATTTTTGTAAGCAAGTTTGAAAACGACAACTGGGCACTAGATGGTTATGTAAGTAACAAGGTTGCTACAAATGAAGCTTGCTCATTTTAAAGTTTTAAGTAATTAATGATTTCCTGTAGACTTCAACTTTTTACATTACAAATATGGAATACAGCACTCTAGATGTCAGTGTAGAGATCACATTATTTTTCTTTTCAAATATATACATACAAACTTCTATCTTTTACACTCACATTAAAATTTATAGTTTACTAAGGGAAAGATAGAGTGGATCACCATATTTTGCCATGGTTTTGCCCTCTTCTTAGGTGAGAGTGGGAATTTTACCTTATAGAAACTTTGTCATTCTTTGGTTTGGTAAATAGTTCACTGTAAAAAAAAAAAAAAAAAAAAAAAAAGAGTTACTTTACTCTTTGCAGTCAAAGAATTTTAAAACCCAGCAATATACATCATATATTTTAAAGTCATTCCAGGTGTTATTTTGAAACTTTGTTTACTACTGTTGCAAACTTAAAATGATAAATATTGTACAAGCATAGAGAATTCACTAATATTTTAAAGGATAAAAGTGAAAATCTGGGCTCAATATGTCTACCCTATCAGAAAATTAAATGTCTGAACATTTTATGTATTTGTTTCAGAAATCTTTTTTTCTGTTTCAACATATTCTAGGTATCCTCAGGGCTTGAAAGAGGTGTTTTTACCTATCAAGGTGATATACATGGAAAAGAGTTTGGAAAATTTATGCTCCAAAGACAAGGTAAATGCATTCATAGAGCTTTAATATGTATAAAGTTTTTGGATCTTGCAAGGATGAATTCAACAAATCACTCAGCTATCTAGCTGAAGTAAGCATGTTTATTTCATGTCATACTATTATAAAAAAATAGTGAAATACGCATATTTGAAATATCCAGTTCAAATCCTAATTTAACCTTGCTTAACATGTTACTATGTCATGTTTGCTAGCATAGCAACCTAACAATTTCTCTTAAAGAGGATGACATTGTAACTGCTTGCATTTCTGTGAATATCTTTTTGAAAGTAACAAGGGTGTCATGAAACACAAAGACATTTTCTGCTCACATGTGTAAATTGCAATCAGAATCATATAGGAACAGTAAAAGGATAGAATCAACATTTATTTTAATAGTGCCATTTGGAGACTGCTTGTTGCTCTTAGATTGTTACTGTTGTTTCAGAATTTAGATATATTTGGATAGAATTCTTCTACACTGTTAAAAATATTAAATGAGTGACTGAAGTATATATTACAACTGTGGATTTAAATGCTCCACCAGCTGGTGAAAAACTAGTTATTTTACTCATACAATAATTTTGTCATAAAAAAACTAATAAAACATTTACTTATGAAATATTTACTCATAAAATAGTTTTGGCAAACACCAGCTGTAGACATCTGCATTTCCTGATCCTGGAACTACTGCAGCATGGTCAAAGCACAGAACATACACAGTGGAACTAGAATGGGGATAGAAGGAGGAAGAGACAGTCTAGCCAATATATGTATAGCAGAATGTATCTACATTTTATAAATTGCCTTGGCTCCATTAACTTCATCAGTGCTGTACTCAATGCCCTTTAAAGTTCTGCTAAATCTCCCTTGTATTTCTTTGCTCTGTTAACTGCTGTAATAGCACTTAGACTATGGATTTGTTCACCTTGGCCACCTCTCAAATTTCTATATGTGTTAAGTCACAAGGAGCAGAAACCTTACTCTTCAGAGTCTCAGCCTAAGAAGTGCCAGTTACTGAAGCCAAATGCAATTTCAGTCTTCAAACTCCCATATGACAGATTGTCTGCCTGTACTTTCATATAATCCTTATCACTATAATATCTAAGATGCTTTTTCTTTATGATTTTAACAAACACACTGTAAAAGTAAAGCATCAAGATTTGTTCAAACATCTTTCTTGTTTAGCAGCCTTTGATATCTCAAAACATTGAGAGTATGGTTTATTGGTTTTGTCTGGGCTGTGTATGTGGTTTTGCTTGGCTTTTTCTTCAGCCATGACAAAAAAACAGATATCCATGGTTTACCGGCTACCTAATAAAAGTTTGGATCCATGTGTTTTAGGGGTAAATGAAGAACAAGCAGAATGACAGGTCAACAGTTACAGAATTCTCCAGTGGATGTATTTGACAGTAGTGGAAAGCAGTGTCCATATCACTATTTAGAGTTGCAGTATGAGAACACATTTTCTATATTCCAAAGGCTAGTAAGGAGCCAAATTGTCCAAGTTACACATGCATTCCTAAGCTGAGGGCCTCTGGTCTTCAGCTTTGACAATGCAGCTGAGAGCTTACTACAAACCCAGATACTGTCTCTTTTAGAAGATTTCTTTATGCAATTGTTAAATAGGCAATGATTTTCTATAGGTTGCTTGTTCCCTATTGGAGAACTTCTCTATCTACAGCTAAAAGGAAACCGCAAAATGCCAGCCATCACAGGTCATAATATTTGCCCTCTCATATTCAAGGATAACTTTATTTTTAAAATCTGTTCTATTCATGAATATTCTGTGGAGGTAATGATGTCATACGTCCTGCAGCTGAAGACTTAGTATGCTTCTTTTTCTTCAAGAAGTTAAATTATTTGCTGCCTTTACACTAAGCCAGAAGTATGTGTGCACTGGTGCATGCATAACATAATATGAAATTCTTCACCTGCAAGAATATTTCAAAGAACAGCATTTACCGAGAAATACTTGGTTAAGTGTGAAAGACCACTCTATTTCACAGAATCACAGAATTGGCACAGCTGGTAAAGACTTCTAAGATCACCATGTCCAACTGTCAACAGAAAAAAACAATCCAAACCAAACCAAAAAACCAAACCAAATAACAAACAAAAACCCTACCACCCCCAAAAAAACCCCAAAACCAAACAACTCACCATTCCACTAAGGCATGTGCTGAAGTGCCTCATCCATATGTTTTTTGAATACCTCCAGGGATGGTTACTCCACCACCTCCCTGTCCAACCCGTTCCAACACCTGCCAACTCTTTCAGTAAAGAAATTCTTCCTATTTTCTAATATAAACCTCCCCTGGTGCAACTTCAGGGCATTTCCTCTAGTGCTGTCATTATTTACTTGAGAGAAGAGGCTGCACCAACCTCACCAGCACCTCCTTTCAGTTAGTTGTAGAGAGCGATAAGGTCTCCCCTCAGTTCTCCTCTTCTCCAAATTAAACAATCCCAGTTGCCTCAGCCTCTCCTCATAGGACTTGTTCTCCAGACCCTTCACCAGCTTGGTTACCCTTCTCTGAACTGTCTCCAGCAACTCAGTGTCATTCTTGTGGTGAGGGGCCCAGAACTGAACATAGTACTCAAGGTGTGGCCTAACCAGGGCCAAGTACAGGGGCATGATCACTGCCCTTCTCCTGCTGGCCACACTATTTCTAATACAGACCAGGATGCCTTTCACCTTCTTGGCCACCTGCACCCACTGCTGGCTCATATTCTGCCAGGTGTCGATCAGCGTCACCAGGTCCTTTTCCACCAGGCAGCTTTCTAGCCACTCTTCCCCAAGCCTGTAACATTGCCTGGGGTTGTTGTGACTGAAATGCAAGACCCAGCACTTGTCTGTGTTAAACCTCATGCAATTGTCCTCAGCTCATTGATTCAACCTGTCCAGATCCCTCTGCAGAACCCCTTGAGCAGATCAACACTCCCACCCAATTTGGTGTCATCTGCAAACTTACTGAGGAAGCACTCAATCCCCTCATCTAGATCAATGATAAAGATATTGAACAAGACCAGCCCCAAAAGTGAGCCCTGGGGGACACCACTGGTGACCGCCCACAAACTGAATTTAACTCCGTTTACTACAACTCCCTGGGCCCAGCCAGCCAGCCAGTTTTCAACTCACAAAGAGTACACCTGTCTCAACCATGAGCCACCAGCTTCTCTAGGAGAATGCTGTGGGAGATGGTGTCAAATTCTTTACTAAAATCCAGGTAGACCATGTCCACGGCCTTTCCCTCATCCACTCAGTGGGTCATATGGTCATAGAAGGAGATCCGGATGGTCAAGCAGGACCTGCCTTTGCTGAACCCATGCTGGCTGGGCCTGATTGTCTGGCTGTCCTGCACTTGCCATGTGAGCTCACTCAAGATGAACCTCTCCATAGTTTTTCTGTAGCAAAGTCAGGCTGACAGGACTGTAGTTTCCTGTATCCTTCTTCTGGCCCTTCTTGGAGATAAGCATCACATTGGCAAGCCTCCAGTCATCTGTGACCTCCCTTGCTAGTCATTGATAAATGATGGAAAGAGGCTTGGCGAGCTCCTCTGCCAGCTCCCTCAATACTCTAAGTTGCATCCCATCAAACTCCATGGACTTCTGAATGTCCAGGTGCCATAGTAGGTCATTAACTTCTTCCTCCTGGATTATAGGAGGGTTGTTCTGCCCTCCATCCTTATCTTCCAGCTCAGGAGGCTGAATACCCTGGGGGTGGCTGGTGTGACTAATAGAGATGAAGGCAAAGACAGCATTAAATATCTCAGACATTTCCTCATCCTTGGTTGTAATGTTCCCCACCACATCCAATAAAGGATGGAGATCCCCCTTGGCTCTCTTTTTATTGTTAATGTATTTGTAAAAACTTTTTTTGTTGTCCCTCATGACAGGGGCTAGATTGAGTTCCATCTGGGCTTTGTCCTTTTTATTTTTTTCTCTGCATGACCTAATGAGATTCCTGTAGCCATCTTGAAATGCTTGCTTCTTCTTCCAAAGGAGATTAGCTATCTGTTTTTTTTTAACTGACTTTATGCAAAAACTCCCTGCTCAGACAGGCCAGTCTCTTCCCTGACATTTCATCTTACAGTGCATGGGGACAGCAGCTCCTGCACTTTTAAGATTTCCTTCTTGAATATCATCCAGTCTTCCTGGACCCCTTTGTCTTTCAGGACTGTCTCCCAAGGCACTCTCTCAACCAATGTCCTGAACAGGCTGAAGTCTGACCTCTAGAAGTCCATGGTGAAGGTTTTGCTAACCCCTTTCCTTACTTCATTGAGGATTGAGAATTTAAGCATTTTATGGTTGCTAAGCCCGAGATAGCTTCCAACCACATCTCCCAGCAGTCCTTCCCTGTTATAGCAGGTCTAATGAGGCACCTCCCCTGGTAGGCTCACTTACCAGCTGTGTCAGGAAGTTATCTTCAATATACTCGACGAACCTCCTAGTCTGTTTCCTCTCTCCTATGTTACATTTCCAGCAGACATCTGGTAGGTTAAAGTCCCCCACCAGAATAAAGGCTAGGAATTGTAAGACCTCTGCCAGCCACTTGTAGAATGCCTCATCTATTTGATGAAGAATTCCCTATCACACAATACTAGAGAAAGATCAGGCTCAGTGCACTTAATGACATGAAAAGAGAAAGAACCTTTGTTTCTAAGTACTCTTTATCCTCTTTCAGAAGAAATTCTGTTTGCTTGTAGCCTTAGACAATAACCCAGAGGGTAAAGAGATCTCTGTTATATCTGCCAAGAGAATTAGAATTGTGTCTGAGTCTGCTTAAGGGCCCCATGTTATGTCACTGAATTATTTAACCTGTTTTTCCAAGTAATCAGTCACTGCTGGGGGCTTTTTGTTTGTTTTGTTGTGTTTGAATAATTTGGTCTCTAAAGGCAGCAAGTCTGTGGCAACGTTCAGTTTCTGTAATTGCTGAGTGCCTGTGCATCACCATTACAGTTCTACAAGATGTTTATTCTCAAATCTCAGTCTTGTTCATTCCATTTTGGACTGTCCTTTAAAAGGGTATGAAAAGGCACCTTTGTGAAAAAAAGACACTTTCCTCACCAAATGATTATTTTTGTATATTTATTTCCCCTGTGGAAATTGAATTACCTTTTTTTTTTTCTTCAGAGTACTTTTTTATCATGTCTAGATTGAGATAACAAATATTGACAAGAAATATGAAATATGAATAATGATTTTACATCTGTGATACATTAGCTTAATGGCTGTGAAATACAAGTTTATTTCTTGAAATTTATCAATGCTTTGAAGTGTTGAACATCATGAGACATGTGAACTTTTAATTTCACTCTATAAATATGTCATACTTCCTCTCCAGATCATTTCACAGAACTTTAATCATTCATGAAGAAACTCTACATCTAAAGTCTACATCTAAACAGGATGCTCACAGCTTTGGAGTACAAAACAGTTGTGTGTTAGCTAATGTAAAAATAGATATCTAGGACTAATGAGCTATGAGACTATATATTAATACACTACTCATATCCAATGAGGTACCCAAAGAGTCTTTGCTATCTAGCAGTTGTCAGTCAGGTGAAGAAGGTCCAGCCTCTGTTTTTGCTTGGAAGCTACTGACTTGCTTTCCTTGTCAGTATTTTTTCTCTTAAATCCTTCAGCTGCTAACCACCCTTGTCTCAGAAATACCTCTTCTATGTGTAATTCTACTTTTCTTATCCTCCATGGCTTTCACAGTCATACTTTCTCCCACTTAACAGCAGTTATTTTACTAAAACTGAGCCGTGCTGCACTGAAGCCAGAAGGCTGAAACCCTGGGCTAAGAGTCACAGGGGAAAGGCATTTGAAAGCTCAAAACAATGATCAGGAAATGCTCTTAAGGAATATTGTCTTATACAAAGTTTTATTTTCTGGTACATATAAAGGGGAAAACTTAGTAACCATCTATAGGGTAGAAGTACACAACTTGCACAATAATGACTTAATTATGTATTATCAGAATTTGAACTTCACCTAACAGCTGCTGGTTTTAGGAGGCTTAAGAAACCCCTGTTACTCTGTGAAATGCTCAAAAACCCTTTATAATCTTAATGAATACCTCTCTATTAAATAACATATTTCCTAGTGACAAGGTGTAGCTTTTTAAATAAAAGTAAAACAATCTATCTTTTGAATTCTTTTTTTCCTTGTCTATTAAACTGACGATATTTCCACTTCTCTAGCTTTAGCTGTGGTAGCAGTCAGTACCTAAATTAGAGCAGTACAGTAGGATTTCCCATTTCTTATCATGATAATGTTATAAGAAAAAAACACAAAGTTTACATCAGGATGTGTTTAATCACAAACAGTGCTGAAAATTATTGTAATAAGTAGACAAGACTGTATTGAAGTTATACTGAGTCTCATGCATCCATAAAATTCTAATTACCTGGAACTGCAGCAAAGTTTCTCTTCCATAATGAAAAGCACACCCAATTCTCAACACTTCCAATGCCAATTAGAGGTTGTAAAAGTTGAAAACTTCAAGTTTGGTTACTCTAAATGTGGTTCATTAAAAACTGTAGAGATGTATTCAGCTGCCTCTAATAGGAGTTTTATCATAGAATTATATAATCATAGAATGGCTTGAGTTGGAAGTGATCTTAAAGATCAACTAGTTCCAATGCCCCTGCCATGGGTAGGGACACCTCCCACTAGAGCAGGTTGCTCAAAGCCCCACCTCCAAGGATGAGGTATCCACAACTTCTCTGGGCAACCTGTTCCAGTGTCTCACCACCCTCATAGTAAAGAACTTCTTCATAATGTCTAATCTAAATCTACCCTGCTCTAGTTTAAAACCATTGCCCCTTGTCCTGTCACCACATCCATTATAGAAAGTCCTTCTCCAGCTTTGCTGTAGGCCACCTCCAGGTACTGGAAGGCCACTACAAGGTCTCCCCAGAGCTGCCACCTTCTCCAAGGTAAACAGACCCAAATCCCTCAGCCTGTCCTTGTAGGAGAGATGCTATGAGGGTGTTTTGAGTACTAAGTATTAAATGTGAGTCAAATACCAAACAGAGATAACTTAGAAAGAAATTATCTGTATGTAAATCTGTGCCTAGTTTTAAATATTCATTTAAACAAAAGATTTATTTTATTTTTGTTTAAGCTCCATACCAAAATCTTATTATGAATTTCAGGCTACTGTTTTCTTTTAGGTGAATTCTGATTAGATATTTTAAAATATTTCTGTTACTTATAAATTAAAATTTATCAATCATGTGTGCCTTGGTAATACCTTTGAGATACAAATTACAACTTCATTGATCATACATCTTTCTGCTTGTTTCAGTACTTGCTTAGAATTTTAAATAAGAATATTAATTCCAGGTTTTTGCTGATATAAGCTGAAGTTGATTATTACTGTATTTTTCCTAATAACTTCGAATAACTGGAAAAACATATGGGGATTATGATAGTAAAGGATGAAGATAGTGATAACTGCATTCAGTTTTTTAGACTTCTATTACTTTTTCTAATCAATAAAAGATTCAACGGAGCAAGTAAATTAACATTTCTTAAACTTTTCTTAACTGTGCTAACTACTTCATTCTATCTGTCTTTAGATTGGTTAGAGTGTCTAGTACATGTGCAATACAGTACAAATACACAAAATTTATGCCAACAGGCCTTCTGCACCTTGGGTCTTGGGACAAATACTGGATTTCTAAAGTCTAAAGGTTTTTATAATACGCTAGTTCTACTCTAAAACAGATCAATGTTCATTAAGGTACTCCACAGCGCTGTGATAAAGCTCTTGACATGATCCCAACTACAATAAAATTTTGAAAAGGTATGCCTTCACCAGTTCTGCAGAGAAGTATACAGAAAGAAGTTTGAAAAGGGACAGAGGAATAATGCAGTGAAAAACGTTGAAGTACAGTATTTTGCTATGTTTTGTGATCAAATCTAGCAATTCTGAAATTCCTTGGAGGGCTGTCTTAGTTTTAAAGGGAAATTAATAACTTTCTAGAATTTAATACATTTTGTAATGTGAATTGTGCAAAATGTATTATGATATTAGAAACTGAAACATTTTAAGCTTTAAAAATAACTAACAGAACAAAAACTTACCTCATTCCTCTTTTGCATTGAGCTTGAACCGAATGAAATCATAGAATTGTTTGCTTCTTTCTCAGTACTGCAACTTACTCAGATATTTTAGTGGACTGCTGAAAGCATCATAATGCCTGTGTCTCTGCTATATAACTGGTCTGTGCTAGATCCTAAAAGGACTGATTGATGCCGTTGACATCAATGGGGGAATCATGGTGTTTTGAGACAGTGTATTGGAGCATTTCTGAGTGGTAAATACCAATGTCTCCTGTTCTTCTCTACTAGCACCAGCAAAAATATCCCAGAATAGCAAGTCCAGATATCTGTCTCAGTACCATCCTTGCTGAACTTTCTCTCTGTCCTGGTATCTTCTTTTATAGGATCTATATATTGATCTCTAAAGAGCTGTGAGTTCAATTTGGAAACATGGAGTTGGGTCTCAGGTTTTTTTTTTCCCCTATAAATTTTTTCTGTATTTTTCACTATAACATTGTTTCTGATCCTTCACAATTTGAATTGTCAGGTTGGCCACCTATTTAAGAAATTTAATAACAACTTTATACTGCTGAAAAAAAATTAGTCCTGTGAAATGCCTTACAGTCTGGGTTATCTGCTTCTCCACAGCAGAAAAACAGCAAGGCCATGCCACAGGCAACTGCCTTTACATTCTCTGTACCTCAGTTTTATCCTAGTGCAAACACAGCAGCCAGAGGCTCTAAATCATGCTCATGTCTTACCTCTAAAAGGAGATTGTAAAGCAGCCAGGATATGTACACAGGTGTACAGACTTGGGAGTGCTATTGAGCTGAGTAGAACCATTGTGTTTATTGCAATTGCCTCAGTTTTCCTTTTTTTTTGTGTTTGATGTGGTCTCACATTGCTTGTAGTTTCTAAGGTGAGTGTTATGACTGCAGGCATAGAGTACTTTTTGCAGTATTAATCATTTTGTTGCAGAAGGTCTATGGGATAACTAATAAAGACTCATGAGAAGTGTACTTCATAAGTATTTTATTTGCTGAATACTGTTTTCAAATTTTGATAGTTATTTGTACATTATTAAGTTGTATTAAGATTTATACTATGGCACTTCATGCTATGTATTTCATGGTTTTAAATAAAATTATTTTATCAAGACACCATTTTATTTCATTCTTGTATAAAAAAAATAACTATGAGATAGAAAATCTGGGAATTTTATTTCTGCCCTTTTTGTTTCATTTCAGGTCCTATAAGTGCAGACACAGACCTTTCAAATCACTATTACGGTACAAACAGCAGTTCTGTTGCAGCTGCTATCCTGGTACCATTCTTTGCTCTAATATTATCAGGGTTTGCATTTTACCTCTACAAACACAGGTATTGTAAATGTTATTTATTCAGTAACTTATTAAGCTTTTTGTTTTAATTTTAATAAGTAAGTGTAGCTAGGAAACACAATGCTAAAGCTTTTAAGAAGATCTTTACTCTAGAAGAGAAATATTTCTAACCATTTCCATGAAGGGATTCATTGAATGGCAGTTCTTATTGGTGAACAATTAGAAAAACAAGTCACTCTGTTAAGGAGCAAAGACCTATCAAGCTTTTTGGTTCGTTAGGCTGAACCAGATTGAAAACTCAGGTGAAATGTGGGGTTTTTTTCATTGAATGTTTTATTAAATTGAATGTATGCTGCTTTTTAAAAAATGCTTATGAGTTTTAATTATACAAGATGAAAAATCCATAAATCCTGTGAGGGGACAGTCCATAATGAGACTACTTACAGTACATGATGAATAAGCTAGTGGATGCTACTAGAATTGGCATCACTTGAACCCATATGAAACCTTTATGTCATTAGATAATAGAATTAATCCAACCAACTTGTCTGAAATTTGGTTTAAAAGTTGACATTCATGTATCTTTTGAACATTTGTTCATCCTGAGTGCTATTTGGCTAGAGCTTTCTAGAACAATTCTTTTTTTTTTTTTTTCTTGTATTGAGCTACAATACTCTCTCACCTCCTTGTGTTATATGCAGTTTGCAAAATGGTGTTTAACAGAAATGTTGATTTTTAATAACATGATTTTAAAACTCCTGTTCTATATTCATGATACCAAGAATATTTCATGATTGCAAGAAATCACATAGAAGAACAGAATTCCACCATTGCCCTGTGATGGGCTGGACAGTCTACCTACCTCAGTATAAGATTATTTTCATAGAATCATAAAATCAGTTGATTTGGAAAAGACCTTTAAGATCATGGAGTCCAACCATTAATCCTACTCTACCAAGTCCACCACTAAGCTATATCTGCAAGCACAACATCTATACTGCTTTTAAGCACCTCCGGGTTTGGTGAGTCAATCACTTCCCTGGGAAGCCTGTTCCAATGCCTGACAACCCTTTTGGTGAAAAAAGTTTCCTAATGTCCATTCTAAACTTCCACTGGTGCCTCTTGATGCCATTGCCTTTTCTTTTATAACTAGTTACTTGTGAGAAGAGGCAAGTACCTACAACATCCTTTAAGAGAGTGACAAGTTCTCTTCTCAGCCTCCTTTTCTTTAGACTAAACAGCCCCAGTTCCCTCAGCTGTTCCTCACAGTACTTGTTCAGGCCCTTCACCAGCTTAGTTGCTCTTCTTCGGACCTGCTCCAGCACCTCAATGTCTTTCTTGTATTGAGGTGCCCAAATCTGAACACAATACTCGAGGTGTGGCCTCACCAATTCTGAGTACAGAGGGACAATCATCTCCCTGGTCCTGCTGGCCACAGTATTTCTAATACAAACCAGGATGCCCTTGGCCTTCTTGGCCACCTGGATAAACTGCTGGGTCATAGTCAGCTGCTTGTTGATCAGTAGCCCAGTTGGGGTACTTTTCTTTTGGAAAAAAGGCCTGAACTTGTGAACTCCAGCTGTAATAACATGTGTCCTGAAATGATACATGTCCAAATATCCTTTTGTTGAAAAAACTGCTCAAGACAGTGTAATGGAGATACTGTTTTCTGTTTAGTAGGAATATATACTTGTTTAAGAGACACAAAACATAGTCTTCAGACAAGCAGCTGTAATCCCATTGTTTATGGTACTGCTGGTGCAGCATTGTAGTTTTGCCTACCTTAATCTAACTGAAATGCATTGGATACTTCAAAAAGATGTTCCTCATAACTCCATCTTTCAAATAATATTCTTCTTTTTTTTTTTTTTTTTTTTTATATTTTCAATCAATTTCTTCCATTAAACCACAGATTTTAGAGGGATTATCAGTGCTGTATTATCATCAGAAAATTAACAAGCTGATTACTAATGTAAAGTAACTTTAGGTTACCTTTATTCTCTTCAAAAAAACCAATATTCCTAAGGAAAGAGAACAGATTCTGTGACTTTTGAAGGGACTTTCTTGAAATTACCTTATCGACCAGAATAACAACATGAAATTATCACAATGATGTGATAGTAGTTATGCCCCTAGAGGCTGTCTGTATCAGAGAATTTAAAGATCTTCTTAGGGCATGATTTTATGGATGTTTCTGCTGTGCTCATGTCATATTAATATAATCTAATTAGAACCAGGGATGTTAAACCTTTTTTTCACAATGTACCTTTTATCTGACAGACGGGGATTGCTTCAGGAATCAAGACAGTGTCTCAGTCTTTCTGAACCAAATTAAACTATATTTAATTACTTATACTTGGAATATCTCCTAGTCAAGGAGCATGTTTTCTTACTTGTAAAATGATAGTATGTAGAAAAGGACATATTTATGAGAAACAGAATTATTTGTATGTTGTCAGTTTCCACTACGGACATCTTTCCCATGTTAATTTTCCCCGCCTGCTGTCCAAAACAGAACCATTTTCTAGAAAAGAGTTCGGTTTTCAAGAACTCTTTTTTTTTTAAGTTTTAGCTGAGGTTCTTTTCTAAATTATTTTACATTTAGGAAGCATAAAGCATCTGCATTTTACACTCCTTTCTAGACTTTCTTGCCCTATTTCAATTACATGTATAAAATTATATGCTGAACTGCCTTTATATGTTTCTTTAGATACTTTAGATGCTAATAGATTTACGGTTAAGGTGGTAAAATATAGTATAATAGGATATAATTTTACTAAATATTTCAGAAATCTGAACAATTCTGGTTTATTTTTCATTTAATTATTAGCTTAGGCTATTTGAACAGAACTTTGTGTAAAAATGTGAGCACCTGAAGTTTCAATATGTTCTTCATGGTGGTAAAACACTATGCAAAATGGAAAAGTAGTTACTGAAAGATAAATCTTTGTGTCCTTTGATATTCAAATGTAACTATTTATGTGAACATTAGTTAGGATTTGATCAATCTGATTACATACGTTTGGACATATAAAATTTCTGTTAGGTTGTTTAATAATATTTAATACTGGAAGTATTTATGGATGTAAGCAAGCATGCTGTGAGATATCTATCCGGAGTAACTGACATTACTGACCCTTGTCTGAAGGTCTCTAGCAGTGCAGTATATTCTGGACACTTGCTGTCAGTGCAAGGGCCAGCTATGTTGGCTGACTTGGCAATGACTAAGATTTTTATCCAGCAGACCTGTAACCACGTCAATGGTGCAACACAAACTTCTTGCTCTGGTATGGTAATAAATGGCTGGTAGCAGCAAATTACTAAACCGTTCCCTCTACCTCTGCTGAAGAATATCTAAGTCAATAAAGTATGTGAGTGTTTGTCTCATCTAAACCCAAAGATACTAATGAAAGGATGAATCAGGAGATACTCTTATCTTTCTATGTACACCTAGTCATCTACTCCATTCAAGGCTTTCAAATTGATAATTTTTATTGATCTCCACCAGAACATTTGCACAGAGGGTCCAGTTGCCTTCCTAGGTATACGGTAAAAATTGCTGAGGGTAAAATCCTAAACCTTCAGGAAAGTCAATTAGAATACGCTCAATGGTGGTCAATTTAAATTCACCAATTAAAGATGGTACTGTATTTTAGACATTAATATCAATACTTTAGAAAGACAAGGATATGTATTTAGAAATTGGTAAGGTGTAATTTAGTAAAGCTGGAATAAGTGTTTCCACTTTGAGTAAGGATTTTTTTATGGCCAGACAAACAATCTAAAACTGAAAATGTCATCAGAAAATACCATACTTGTTACTACTGACAAAAAATATTATAAGTGTTATCAGTTCTAACTTTACTTTTGTTTGTAATTTTGCTAAATGTGGCTTTATTTTGCGTGCCAATGTTGGCAATAACAACAAGCTATGAAATTGTCATTCTTTTGACATTTTTATAATGGAATAATATAATCAGTTTGTCCATTAGGAAGTTGTTTTCTTCTCTTTAATCTCTGAAGACTAACTTCCAGACATACTTCTCTTACTTTTTAGTCCTTGCCACTTTCGTTACGAGTCTCCTTTTGTCACTTCTAGACAGAGTCACGCAACTGGTGTAGACTGGATGAAATCATTATAGATAAAGCTTACAATAATTGTAGAATGTTAATTTTTAAGGATAACTAATGATAATTTCCTGTCTTTTTTTTTTTTTCCAGAACAAGACCAAAAGTACAGTACAATGGGTATGCTGGACATGAAAACAGTAATGGTCAGGCTTCATTTGAAAATCCCATGTATGACACAAACTTAAAACCTACAGAGGCAAAGGCTGTGAGATTTGATACAACTCTGAACACAGTTTGTACAGTGGTATAGCCTTCAGTGCCCTATATGACTGATTCATAGCCATACCTCTGATGGACAAGCAGTAATTCCTTTGGTGCCATATACCAGTTTCCCTTCTCTTGGCTTTGCTGCTGTAATCTTTAACATCTTCTGTCAGCCTACATGCAGCTAAATTTTCTGGTAAAATTGTGTCAGTCTTCTGGGGATCAGACAAAGAATATTTTTTCATCTTAAAGTTGGATCAAAATGCCTGGCTGCATCTGCTTCAAAACAAGGCACACTTTAAGGAAGACTGCCAAGTCATGCCAATTTGTCATATTTAATGCCTCAGACTTTCATATTTGTATGTGGCTGGATGCCTTTCAATGCATTCTTCTGGGCACTTGGATACATCCTTTGAGTACTGTGACAAATGATAGCACCACAGATTATCCCCAGGAAAAATCTGAAGAAATAAATCTCTCTTGAAGGAGAAGACAAACTTGCATACACCTGCAAATGCTTTACCATTGAAATCTTGCTAAAATTAAAGAAACTTACAGTGTATCTCATACATAGGACAGTTTGCCAATTTCCCAATCAGCTGTTATATTGCAAAATGTTAATGCACAATTTTTTTGCACTAGAGTGTTATGGATGACCGAGTAAGATACTGGTAAAAATATACAGGGTTTCTACACACTATCCATTGTATATAGACATTCACTCACTCTTTGCCAAACAAAACATTCCACAGTAAATTTACCTTGAATATTAAATTATGAGCCCCGTGCTTAGCACCAGTTAAAATCTTGTGTGATAAAGGACAACACTTTTTTGTCAATTTCTGACTAAATTTCCTTGTAAACATGATTAGAAGTCACTGGAAACTTTCAGCCAGAACAAGAGCCCATTTCTAAGAAATTTTCATTGCCAGTATTGTTTTATTCTGAAATCAGTCATCAGCCATCATTGTCAGTACCATACTATTTAACAGCAGGGGGGTTAGCAGGTGTTGCTGCTTGCCATGTACAAATGTGAATAATAATTTATTTTAGATAGCTCATAAAGCCTGTGAGCCTGTGCTCATAATACAGTCTTCCCTTTTGCATTTTTTTTCCCATTTTTTTTCCTGTAATATGACATCATTTTCTGATGTTACATGAAACTAAACCACATTACAGTAGCATATGTAAACCCAGTGCAAATTGCCTATAACAAGCTCTCATTCAGTTTCTACTTTGAACAAAGAGAAATATCCAATTATCTTTGCTTTCTGTTTCTTTCCAGATTTTTAAACACATTGCTTACTGCTTTTATACTTACATGGTTTGACAGAAGGTTTGACATTTGTAAATATGAATGATTGAGTAAATCATTAACATTTGCTTAGAATTAGAGGTTTATTGAATGAAAATAAACAAACAAAAAAAAAGATGCCATTGGGCAGATTAAGTATATTGAGTTTTAAAACTAGGAAACTGCAGAAAACAATGAAGCAAAATCCAAGTTTAGTCATGCAAGTTGAGCTCAGAAACAAGAAAAGCTCTTTGCTTTGCTTTAAAATTCAGGATTTTTTTTTGTGTTGTTTTGGTTTAGTTTTCTGAACTTCAAACTGTCCTAATGTCCCGTTGCTATCAAAAATCGTTTCTGAACTCCATATGTGTGCAGGTTTGCTGTTATACACAAAAGTAAAAGGTAATGTAAACCAATAACAGGTTTTTCAGCTGATGTTGCAGAATGCAAAGAAAATTTCAAAGGTAACCTTTGGTCAGCTTAACAACTCTACATATGTTAGAAGAAAAATACCAGCAATATAATACAGTATTGTAGGGCCTCCAGCTGTTATATTCTTCATATGAGCAAGAAACTCTGAAGAAAATTTAATAAATAATCCTTTCCAGTAAGTTCCTTGTTTATTTTGTTAGTAGTTTTTGGCTTTCATTTTTGTTTGTTTCTGAGAGTTTTGTGCAGTTTCATTTATCTGTCACATCTCAGAGGCCTTCACATTTCCTGAGAAGGAACAAAGTCATCAGATCAAGGTTGTTGTCTTGATTCTCCCTAACGTAGAGGAAGTTGCTCAGCAATTGAAGAGCTTCTGTAGGAACAGCAGGCCAGGGAGGGAAGCTGTGTGATTAAAGTTTTGACAGGTGTTCGAAATTGACGTTTCTTCTTTGGAAGGCATTCTGTAGTGGTAATGAAAGAAAATAATTTGAGTATTGGAAACAAGATAAGTAGCTATTATTGATGTTTTCTATTCCTGCCCTTGCAGTGTATTCTTCAGCAACCTGTCTCACAATGACCACCAAGGAATATATTGGAGGAAAGGCCCCAGAGAAGAGAATAGTTAAATATTTGATCTTTTGTGTTAGAGAGCTCAGATCCTGTGAATCTTTTATCCAGTGGTTTCTTTTAGGGAGGTTACGTAATGAGTGTTTGTCCTTAGTGAGTGTTCTTTGATTAGGGACACTCAAAAATGGGGCACACTATTTGTTTGTAGTATTCCTTGAATCGGAGCTTCAAACCAGAACCCAAGTAAATGAAATCTCTTACAGTTGTATCAGTTCTGTTCACATCCTTCAAACGCCTCTCCTTCTCCACTGTGTGTGAGTCTTCTGTTAAGGTTGGATCTCTTTCTTCTGAAGTTATTTTACAGAGGACTGTGTATGCATGCACTTACATATGGTGCTTCTTGAGAATAAGACTCTTAAAATGTTGTGCTGTGGCCAGGAAATGGCAGCCAGGAAATCTGCTTTCTGAGATATATGCAGAAGACTTTTCCCCCAGTGTTGACCAGATCATTATGATGGGCTAATAATACATGCTATATATATTTTTTAAAAAAAAAACAGGTTATGTGCTTCAAAGCTGTTAAAAACTGCTGCTTGTATCACACATCTTGCCTTTCTCCAGGCTAGCTGCAATAATTTTTTTTCTTGTGTAAAATATTTTGTAAACAAATAAAAGCTGTTATTAAAAAAAAAAAAAAAAAAAAAAGGGGGAGGGGGGGGCAG
>WTSP01020026.1:55448-72274 GCA_025331215.1 Actenoides lindsayi
GAGTAGAAAAAAAAAAAAAAAAAAGAAGGAGGAGGGGGGGGGGAGGGAAGGGGGGGGCTGGGGGAAGAGCGCCGGCATTATGATCAAGTCAATCTAATTTTCATTCCCAGTATTTCATTCTGCCATTTCACTACATGCTGCTGTGACATGAAGTAGGTGCAAAAGAACTTTTTGTACAGAGATATATTTTTTATGAAGAATTTGTAAAATTATTAAATATGCTGTACTTTTTTGATTAATGTAGGTAAATTGTTAAAAATAAATGTTTTTACAATACAAAAAAAATTGTAATTTTCCCAATAATGTAAAATTTACCATCTTTAGCTGATTTTCAGTTCTGATCCTATTACACATGTATTAATATTAATGTGGCCTGTTAAAAATAAACAGTACTCTTTTTGGAAAAAAAACCAAAACAAACCAACCTATAAAAGATTGTAATATAGCCTGTGCAATGCCACCTACCTTGAAAGCAAAATCAGAGTTCTAATTAAATATTTAATTTTAGATTTTCAGCTTTTGTGTGACCTATTCTTATCAGCTTTTTCCTTATTTTTACTTTTATGCTTTTAAATCTCAGATACTGATTTTTCATTACATTAGATCGTTCGGTAGAATCTTAATCATGTCATTTTAAGTTCCCAAGCATTATGTAACTTGGTAAAAACAGTCAGATGCTGTCTAGTGATCTACCTCTTGTTATCCTGCACTTATAATTCAGATTTTAAAATGGGACTTAGGGTCCCAGATAATTTGCCTGTTTTATAAAAAATAACCTGTGTATTCTTCCATAATCCTGCATCCTACCTGTGGAACTTGTGGGTCACATGGAGCCAGAGGTGTTTCCAATACTTACATCTGTGATCTAATTCTGCAGTCACTTAGATCTACATACTTCCACTGAAACGAAAATACTTACATACATAGACATTATTTCAGTGTTCTCAGGATCACTGCCTGAAATTCCGAACATTAAAAAAAAAAAAAAATGTTTTCCTCTGTATTCATGCAAAACATTTATGTATTCGATGTATTTATTGACAGGTTAAGAAAGAATGAGTCAGGCTTCAAAAATATTCTACTCATTATTGCTTTGGAAATCAGTGGTAGTATATGACTGTGGTTTACTTTTAGAAAAAGATAAGATATGTGCATATCCTTGCTTCCTTTCTTATCTTCACAATCTGTTCTTCTGTTAATATGATATCTTACAGACAGTTGTAAAAAGTTCTCATCTCTCAGAATGATATGACTTTCCTTCTGACACTAAGCTATAAGTTATAATCACTAACACTGTCAATGCAGATATCAAGGCATTATCTGACAGGGAGTCATGATTTTTACCTCTTATCACACATAATAGCCTAACATACACTAAATAAGTGAACTATTGTTCTTTTCACTATTGCCAAACTGCAATTCCAGCTTTTGAAAATTATTTCCCTTTATGATCTATTGAAAAACATAACATGGTATATTTAATTTCAGATTCTAGATAAACCATTTCTGAAAAACAGATCTTTCCTGTGTGTTGAGGATACAGTTTTGTAAGAGCCACTCTCATTTAGATCTGTAAAGAACAAAAATACTTATCTTTAAGATGGCACCTACTAGCTCTGTAGCAACAATGAGGTCATAAACATTATCAAAAGATAGCATACCAATTGGCATGATTTATTCAAAATACAAAATGTTTTTTCTAAAGCTACTTTTAATTTCAAACTCAAAAAACCCTACATTAAATACATTGCTACCTGCTTTAGCACATTTACTGACTTGAAACCATAGGAACTTGAATGCAGATGGCTCAGTGCTTGAGAGAATAGAGGTCAGAAGGTGGAAGAGGCCTGCAGAATCCTGCCTTTAAACGAGTAGAATATATTACTTTTAATCATGTGTCTGTTATACACAAAATGGAGGTAATTCTTTAGGGATCCATCCCAGACGGTTTGGTCCTTTGGGATTTTTTGTGGGTTTTTTTGTTTGCTTGTTTCTTTGTGGGTTTTTTTGATATTTTTGTTTTAGTTTTGTTTTGTTTGGGGGTTTTTGTTTGTTTTGTTGTTGATTGATTTTTTTTGTGGGTTTGGTTTTTTTTTTTGGATTTTTAATAGTCTAACAGTAAAACAGTATTACAGTTTTAAAACCTTGTCAATTACAATCTTCTCACACAAAATACATTCCACCAAGGAGCACAGGATTGTAGTCTGGGCCTCACTATGGCAGATTAAAAAAGAAATTAAAATCAAACAATGGCTGACATATACCTAATGATTAATTAACAGGACTTCATAATATATAATATAAAGAAACAGAAGGTCTTCCTAAACAGTTATGCACATATTTTTCTAAAACAAAGATTATAATTATTTTATATCACAGACATATGTAGTAAATATATAGAAATGTGACTGTGCTTGGAGCCTAACCACAGGGCAACCTGGGCTCAGTTCGGCAGTGTTTATCTTTCAGGTGTGTTTATTGCTTGGTAAAACTTCAGCATCAAGTTGTGTACCTACAGTCCATGAAGAAATGGTGAGAGGTAAGAATTTGTGTGTAAGATCTACAGAGGCCAGCAAGCTGAGAGGGGAGCCAGTTACACTAATCAGTAAGAAATAACTAAGACAAGAGGAATGCTTAAGCGTCTCATTTTTGGCCTGAGGAACATAAATCTTTCCACTAAGATTCATAACAGAAATCACTCAAGGTTAGGTAGATTAGTCATATCTTTTGTTTTGTTTTGGTTTGCTTTTTCCAAAACACAATGGGTAGTTGTGCTCCTTTTTACCCTCTTACACCCAATAGTGTACTGGTTAGAATGGTCAGATTAGATGTGGAAGATCAGAGTTCAGATACCTTCTTTAGACTAAGGAGAAACTCCAGGTTGTTAATCATAAAGAAGATTGCTCTGAGCACTCAGCTGTTGAGAACAGGTGTTGGGAAATTATCATCACCCCTTTTTCTTGCAGTGCAGTATTTGACCTAGTAAAAAAAAAAATCCAAGAATTACTTTTGGGTCATGCCTTGTAGACAAAATATGTAGGGAGCATTTCTAGTTTGAGAATCCTTTTAGCCATGGTGTAGGTAACTTGCCACGATGAAAATGTTGTGCCTGCTGGTCTTGACAGGAAGAAACATTGGTACTTTAGTTGGATTGAAGATCAAACAGCAGCTGGAGGAGGGTTTTGAGGATATAAATTTTGATTAAGAAATAGCTCTCAAGCAAGTGATAGGGAATTATCACTGAAAAAGGCAATGCTGGAAAAAGTTCATGGGTCTGCTGCTAGGCCTGATGCTGCTCAAGAGTGACATGTAAATGAGGATAACACTTGTTACTTGATAAAAAAAATGCAGATGATACAACTGATTACAGGATGATAAATGATAATGAAAAAGTCATGTGGCACAATTCGGTCTGGTTAGTAAATGAAGTCCATTTAAACAAAGCATTTTTAACATAACCTCAAGAACAGATGAAAACAAAAAATAAGGACATCAAGGCCCTGTTTTAAAATAGATGTTAGATCCTAGCAAGTAGTATGTCTGAAAAAGATTTACAAGCATGTTAACTGTGATGCTGCAGCAAAATATGAGGTATTGAATCACTGGGTATAAAACAGCAGTACTGAACAGGAACAGAGAAGTAATTTTTAGTCTCACTACATATGAAGGTATTAGATTCTGCATATATTTCTGCAGTTCACTTTGGAAATAGGATGTCAGAAAAAATATGGGAGGGTGTACAACAAAATACAAATGTAATTTAAGGTCTAGAAGAAATACCTTCACAAAAAAATCTGCTTTATCAAAAAGAAGATGAACAGTCTACATGATATTAATTCATGGGATTACTAAACTGCCCTTTCATTTAAGGAAAAAAAGCCATTACAGAAACCTTAGTAGACTTGGAATTGCAGCGAGACAAATTAAAAGGGGAAATTAGGCACACGCATTTATGAGTGAGGAAAATAAATATGCAAATTAATTTACCAGAAAAAATTATGTGTTTGCTATCTCTTCATTCCATCAGCTTAACCCTGGATATTTTCATGTAAGATAAACGTAAGTTTTACATTACAGATCTAGTGGTTCTTTCATGCTTCAGCTTTCTGAATGTAAATAAATAAATATATAAAATGCAAAAGAGAAATTAACTCAACCTGGGGCCTATAAAACTTCCAGGAATTTAAATAACGCATCTGCCACCTCACTGTATTGAATTATGTCAGCACCAGCAAATTAAACACCCTGGTATTGGAGGGCAGTTATCACAGATCAGCCCACATCTGCACTACAAATCTCTTCTAGATTCCAAAACAACATGACCGTATTAACACTAATGACTGGAAAGGATCACTGGCTTATACCTGTGAAATATTTGGAAGAGTACAAGTTTACCTAGGCCAAAGCATACTGGAAATCATTCTTTTACAGCGTAAATGAACAAACTCCTATGACTAGGAACATACTGTGTCACTGCTATGTTTTCTAGATTTGAGAGGGCCTAAATGCTGAATTGTTCATGAAGAATGATCAATAAAGGCTAATAACCATATTATTAGGCAACTTTGGCTAAACTAGAATAGATTCTGCACATTCAGCGAGGAACTCTTTCAGTGTGTAATAAGCACTGGAAAAATGTGTCCAACAGAGTAAAGTTTTTGAAATATTTAGAAGAACCTTAGAAAACTAACCAAACTTAGCTATAAGCTAAGTGAGAAGCTGCTCATTCTAATATAGCTCTAGATAACCAAAAAACCCAAACATGGCCAACTGAGGCACTGTAAAGGAGTGCTGAAGGGAGATTGTAGTAAGTCTGGGTCTACATATATCTGGTATCTGAGTAGAGGCTATTGGGGCAGTGGGAAGACCTGGACATAGCACAGTTCTACCAAAGCCCTTTAGCAGCACTTTCCCTCTATACATTTTGACTAACACTGTAATAACTACATAACTAAATTAAACAGTTCAGGAATCTAAGCTGAAGGAAAAGTGGTGCAATATAGCTCACACTTTGTATCCATATGGTTACATTTTCCCACCCTCTCAAAACAGTTAAGCCTATATCTAGACATAATCTGTTGGGAAGAATCCCTGTCATTGTCCCCTAGGCTCAGTTTAGACATGGTTTAGCAGGCTGGTGAAGACAAATGTGTGCTCCATGTGTTGATTTAGGTCATTAGGTAGGGAAAATAGGTTCAGAGAAGGAAACGAGGAAATGCGAATCAGGAGAGCTGAGCATGGTGGAAAAGTATCTTTTTATCTCAAGCTTTCTAAAGGACACAGCACTTTTACGGGGACCCAGTAGTTACGGACTTCAGGATGTACCCTATGTAGATACACTTCTACAGCAGTAATCCATATGTGAGCATACCAATTGGGTAATTCACAAACAGCAGACCTGGCTGAATTATTCATAGGCAACAGCATGACAGTAGTTTGGCAACGTGATGTAAAGTTCCTTCACTTACCTGAAGGGTATTCACCTCTTTCCCAGGTACACCTGAGGTAACATTAGATGCTGGATCCCTGCTCATTCAAACTGACTTGCAATAACAAAGAAAATACACTAAAAGGGTTTAACATTTTCTGTCTGATATGCTTCTTTCACAGAGACATTTGAAGAGGAGGTCTTGGTCACAAGAAGGGGTTGAACTCAGGAGCTATACAGAGACAGGTTGGTTTGTCAACCACTGGTCATAGAACTAAAAAGGCTTATGGAGGGACAGAAAGACGAGGACCTGTTTAGAGCCCTCTGGAAATGGAACAATACTCCTGAGAGATATCAAGGAGTCAACTGTCAGTCCTGATGAGTCACATGTAAGCAAAGGCAGAGCAGTGAGCCAAGAAGCATGAGAATACAATTCTTCAGGAATCCTTTGGTTTGGAAGGGCTAGATGAAGAAACTCCAGGAGCTCCTGAATCCCTCAAAGAGTTAGCTTGGATATCCTAAAAACTGCCAGGTTTATGCTGTTCATCTTGATATTGGTGAGAAATTCAAATGGACAAATAAGAGTTAACTTTCCCTTCTCCCCACCACGACTATCCTTTTCTGGTGCATGATGATTGGATTTTACTTTTGTCTCAGTTTAGGGTCAGGCCAGCCCCTTAGACATATAACAGACGCTCTCTATTAGCCTCCTCCCTCCCCAAAGGGGAAGGAGAAAGGGAATAAGGGAGAAAGACTTAGTGATTAGAAAAGGAAACTAGAACAGCTTTAATAAATGAAATTCATAATTATAAAAAAGATGGAATATATACAAAACCAGTATCAAACCAAACCCCCGTGATGGTAATTACATCACCGTCACCACTGATGCTGTGGAGCAGGCACAGGGGGAGTGTCAGACTGGGCCCTGCAGCAGATGGGAGCTGTGTTCAGGGGCTGGATTCTCGTACTGGGTTCAGGAACACACAGACTGGATCGAAGGCAAAATGGACAGAGTCCTTCTTGGATGCTCCGAAGAAGGAACCTTGAGAGGACCCGAGCCAAGCCAAGCAAAGATGGCAAAGCAGCCCAAGAGGGGAGAAGAGTCCAGAGACCCTTGGATCCCTTAGTTCTAAACTGAATATGATGTATATGGGATGGAATACCTCGTTGGTCAGTTTAGGGTCACCTGTCCTGTCCGCCCCTCCCTGCAGGTGCAGCCTTTTACTTTTCTGCACCCCCCAATGTGGTACACAAGATCCAGCAGCGGCCTTGGTCTGCATACCAATCCTTACTAGTAACTCTAAACACGAAGTGTTATCACTACTAGAAGCAGGCACTGTCTGTGAGAACAGGCTGCTACCTTCAGAAAGTGCAGTTAATTAGAAGAACTGAGCTGAAAAGTAAAATTACTGAACAGAATTAGTTCTGTTCTCACTCAAACCAGGACAACTTGTTTTCTGAGTAAGAATTTCTTGCTATCCATAAACATCCTCCTGATGTCCTCCCTTTTTTCTTTTTCTTTTTTTTTTTTCCTTTTTTTTTTCCTCTACTTTCCCTGTATCTCACTCTCCAGTTTGCTATGACTATGAATATAAAATGGAATTCATAGGGATTTTGCTTGTGACTTTAAATTTCAGGGAAGAGCAAAGTGTGGTGAAGGTAGGAGATGTATCAGACTGTTTGGGAGGAGGATTTCAGAGTGATGAGGCAAGAGCGAAAAGGAAAGGCTGGGGTCAGGCAGGTTGACAAAGACTGTGTGTATGAGGAAAGAGAAGACGAACAGTTTCGTCTATTCGGAGGTGGTTGCTTGTTGTTTTTAATTGCTACTGTAATGTGGCAGGATTTGTGGACTACAGCTATTGTACTTGTGAGGGCTGTGACTGAACTAGCTTTATAATCTGAAAGTGGTGAGGATAAGCAGCATCTGCCATAGTGGTGACTGCCCTTGTTGGAGGGGGCTCCTAAGTGCTCTCTCTGGGAGGGAAAAGGATGCTCCTCTGCTCTTTTTTATTTGTGTAGAGTGAACCATTCAAAGACTCTTATACAATGTCCATGGTTAGTATAGCAGGATATCTTGCCTATGAGTCAAGTCCTATGCAAAGGCCTATCAAATGTAGTGCTTACAGTTGAAATGTTGCCAGGAGGCCGGGTCAGGAGGAAACGAACAGAGGGAAGTCTAAAACAAGGTGAATCTCCTTCAACTGCTTTCCCACCTGCCTTACCTACTCCATCCCAGCCGCTGCACAGCACCCCCAGCCTTGCATAGAATATGGATTGACAAGGTGATCAAAGATTTCTTCACCCACATTGCTATTCTGATTGCTATTTCCTATGTGCTTGCACAGTGACCAGTCACTGTCAGAGGCAGCACAGTTCCAGAATGTGGGAATCATAAGTCAGATGCTAAGTCTTTTCTTCATCTGGTTGCTTACCTGAGGTACTTTGGAAGTGGGTGAACTTTTGTGCTCCATCACCCCAACCTGACTTTTATTTCCTGTAACACTGTTCAAGTGATAACCACCAGTGGTGATCCTAATGGATGCGTATGGTCCTGTAGATTCAGGGGAGACAAATAACAATACAATAGCCAAGGGCTATCATGAAAAATGCACCCACCTAACCACAGGGCTGGCCAATGTCCGAAATTCAGAAGAAAATAACTTCTGTAGCTGGTATGTAAATCTGGCAATAAATCTTACTGCATAAGCAGAGGACAACCCCAGGTTCCATGGAGCTCTCCTGCACAGCAGTGGGCTTCATCCCAGGATGTCCCTTTGAGTAGGGACACCTCTCAAGGTTACTCTGCAAGGTTGAAAGATACCTTGATGCAATAGATTCTTGGTAAGTGATTAATAACATGCTAAACTTTGAAATCTTAGTTAAGTGATAGAAAGGATTTATTGCACCTACTTAATCCTTTATATATAAACCATTGACCAAGTCTGCAATTAAGATGGGATCCAGCCCTGCCTAGAGTCTTCTTTGAGAAGGAGTTATAAAGCAGGGATTCCTCTTGAACCTTGTGACTCACTGGGAGGGTCTCACTGATAGTTTTCTTTAACACTGTCCTCTAAATCTTGTTAAACTTCTATTATATTAACTACCTAAATTTCTAAATCATTGGTTTATATCAATAAACATATTGCTACTTCTCACATGTAAGTGAAGCACATCACTCCATATGTGACATATGCACTATCTCCCTTAGTACAGCAGTGTAGCTTGTCTTCCAACACAGAAGTCCCACAGTGACTGTTGTTACTGTCAGTACTAACCAGTTACTTTGAGCTAAAGCCCAAGATTCACAACACCAGGGGCTGGTGCTTGTCAAAGGTCTTTTTCTCTGATTATGTCTGATTTTCATAATCTGTGCAGTGCAGTGTGACAGTGAATGGTAGCTCTGCTGATCTGTCCAACTTTAAGGATGAGAACAATTCATAGTAGTCACAAGAAGGTATCAGAGAAGTCATCAAAGGCTGCCTGACATACACACATGTGGAAAAAATAGGCTTCGTGTGCCTGAGTTGTACCACTGATAGCATAACAATGCAACAGAGACTGATGTTTGAAGAACATGAAGCACAAAACTTCTTTTATAACACTATGACATGCACTGCTATGCATAGGGAAGATGAGTGGATAGCATATGACAGAATTACAGAATGGTTAAGTTTGAAAGGGAGCTCTGAGGACTGTCTGGTCTAATCTCCCTGTTCAAGTAGGATCGCCTAAAGCCATTTACCCAGAAGGATGTCCAGATGGCTTTTGAATATCTCCAAAGATGGGGAATTCACAACCAATCTGGGCAACCTGTTCCAGTGCTCAATCACCCTCACAGTGAAAACGTGTTTTCTGATGTTCATATGGTGCCTCTTGTGTTTCAGTTTGTGCCCATTGCATCTGATTCCACAACTGGGCAGCACTGAAAAGAGCCTGGTTTAATCTTCTGTATTGGGTTTGTGTGGCAAGGTCTTGGTAGCAGGGGGGCTACAGTCATGGTTTCTGTGAGAAACTGCTAGAAGCTTCTCCTATGTCTGATAGAGCCAATGCCAGCTGGCGCCAAGGCAGACCCACTGCAGTCCAAGGCTGAGCCAAACAGTGACGATGGTAGTGCCTTGATGATAACATATTAGGAAAGACATGGACCTGATGGAGCAGGTCCAGAGGAGGGCCACAAAGATGATCAGAGGGCTGGAACATCTCCCCTACGAGGGCAGGTTGAGGGAGCTGGGCTTGTTCAGCCTGGAGAAGAGAAGGCTCCGGGGAGACCTACTAGTGACCTTCCAGTACACTACCTATAGGAAGGCTGGAGAGGGGATGTTTATGAGGGCCTGTAGTGAAAGGACAAGGGGTAATGGGTTTAAATTAGAGAAGAGTAAATTTAGATTGGATATCAGGAAGAAGCTCTTTACATTGAGGGTGGTAGAACAGTGGAATAGACTACCCAGGGAGGTGGTTGAGGTTCCATCTCTGTAGATATTCAAGGTGAGGTTGGACAAGGCTCTGAGCAGCCTGGTCTAGTTGAGGGTATCCCTGCTCACTGCTGGACTAGATGACCTTTGGACGGCCCTTCTAGTCCTAGCCATTCTGTGATTCTATGATATTTAAGAGGGGGGGGGCGGGGGGAGAAACTGCACAGCAGCAATTGTAGCTGGGAAAGCAAAGTGAGAATATGTGAGAGAAGCAATTCTGCAGACACCAATCAGTGAAGGAGGGGAAGGAGGTGCTCTAGGCACTAGAGCAGAGATTCCCTTGCAACCTGTGTTGAAGACCATGGTGAGGCAGGTTGTTCCCCTGCAGCCCATGGAGATGAACAGTAGAGCAGATATGCAGATATCCATCTGCAGCCCATGGAGAACCCCATGCCAGATCAGGTAGATGCCCAAAGGAGGCGGTGAGGAGAAGGAAAGAGTGGCAGAGACAATGTGTGATGAGCTGACCACAACCCCCATTCCCCATCCCCCTGAATGTCTTAGGAGGAGGAGGTAGAGCATTTGGGAGTGAAGCTGAACCCAGAAAAAGGGAAGGAACTGTTTTAAGATTTCGTTTTATTTCTCGTTACCCTACTCTGATTTGACTAGCAATAAATTAAGCTGATTTCCCCAAGCTGAGTTGGTTTTGCCCATGACGGTAATTTCTGAGTCATCTCTCCATGTCCTTATGTCAATCCTTGAGCCTTTTGTTGTATTTTCTGTCCTCTGTCCTGTTGAGGAGGGGAATGATAGAGTGGCTTTGCACCCTCCCATACATTGATGACATCCCTTCCGAGCCTTCTCTTCTCCAGGCTAAACAGTCCCAGCTCTCTCAGCCTTTCCTCATAGAAGAGATGCTCCAATCCCTTCATCATCTTTGGGATGTTTCACTAGATTCTGTCCAGTATATCCATGTCTCTCTTGTATTGAGAAGCCCATAACTGGACACAGTACATCAGGTGGGGCCTCATCAGTACTGAATAGAGAAGGATCACCTCCCTTAACCTGCTGGGAACACACCTCTTGTGGAGAATCCACGACCCCTCTGGGAAACCTGTTCCAGTGCTTCAGCCACCCGCAAAGTAAAAGAGCTTTTCCTGATGTTAAGATGGTGTCTTCTGTGTTTCAGTTTGTTCCCATAAGATCTTGTCTTGTCTATGGTTTCCCTAGGGGATCTTATGGAAGACAATCTCAAAAGCCTTACTGAATTCAAGGTAGAGAGTGCCCAAGGTTTCCCCAATGTGACTCCATACTTACTACTCTCAATCACTTCCCTGTCCTTCATGTTCTTGGGAATGTTTTCTTCAATTAGTTGTTCCATCTATTAATTGTTCCATCCATCTAGTTGTAGCATCATTCCAGTTTAATGCTGTCTTAGAAAAATCCCATGTTAATAAAATTCCTTTGGATGCTCAAGGCCTTAAGCTTTGTCTTTCTTATTTATACTTTCATTGAAGTATTTTGAAGTATATTTTCAAACCTTTCCCGAGTATGGTATCATGGGTTTACTTACATTCTTTTAAAAATAATTAAGTTCTACTTCCATGTGAAGCCAGTGAAAATTTGTCCATATTCATACAGGATATATGGAGGGTAATATCTCCAGCCTTGATGATGTATGTATGTTAAATCCACAGAATGACAGACTCATGTAGGTTGGAGGAGACACCGGAGGCCATCCAATCCAACCTCCATCTTGAAGCAATGCCAGTTATAGAATGCTCAGGGCCTCATCCAGTTGGATTTTAAATATCTGTTAGAAAGGACATTTCACAGCCTGTCTGGGAAGCTGATTCCAGTGTCATGCTTGTCCTCATATTAGGTCAGAATTTTCCATATTCCAACTTATGTCTGTTGCCTCTTGCCCTACCATTGTGAGAAGAGTCTGGTTCTCTCTTCTCTATACCCTTCCATTAGCTAATTATAGATAGCAAAAAGATCTTCCTGTAGACTTCTTCTTAAGTTCTCCTAGCCTCTCCTCATGTGTCATATGTTCCAGAGAGTTGCTGAAATTAAAACCAAAAGGCTTTATTTATGCTAATAAATAAGAGAGTACTAAGGAACACTCTTTGGTCCTGAGGACAAGCTGTTGTAGCAGGGCTTGTACCTGTATAGCTGTAAATCACACAAGAAAATTCAAATATGAATCTAAGATGGGGGAAAGACATATATAGCAGGGTCTTAAGAATTTCTTTAAAAAATATTAAGTTAATTAAGCTCTAACACAAACACACTTGTAAACTAGGGGTCATTCAGAAGTAATAAGATTATAAAGACTATTCCATGTTCAAAAATATTTCAGGTCTTTATATAAAGAGTCGGTTTTGGGTTGTTTGTTTTTCCAGGTACATTAAATATGATAGTCTGTTGAATCCATTGTTTCATTTATCATAGATCTCTTTCAAGTACTACTTTTATATTCACAAGCAAAGATGGTTTTAAAGGTCATGTTAAACTCAACCATTAATCAACACAAATCCAGACATGGTTAGTGTTTAGTGCACATGCTTCATTTGCTTTCAAGTTTTCCATAACTACCTACACTAACAAACTGGTATTGCATAGAATTATATTTTCATGAAATATTGCAGCTGATGAAGGAGAGGAGTTACTGTATGGACTGTACAACAATACAGTATTTTGCAACATATACTAATCATCACAGACAATATGGAAAACCCTTTCAGTTGTAGTAATCTTCAGAGCACAGCTTTCTTTCTGCTCTCTTTACTTTTAATTATTTTTGCTCACACTCCATAAGTTTCAATTTCTGATTCTTTCAGGTCTTCATGTGTTTTGTTAAATAGACTCTATATAAAGTTACTACATTTGCTAGTAGAAATATTTCACCTTCAGATTTATTCTGTCTCTCAGTAATAAGAAATAAATCTTCACTTCATTTTTGGTAAATTTTTAAAGAAAGAGGTTACTGTAAAATAATATATACTTATATTTTTCTGGTTTTTAATTGAGGTAGCTAAGCCACATATGTGGAGATCTTGTACTTACTTTTAAGAATGCAAAGTTTTTGTAGGGATGCTAAGTTTTTGTCCTCACAAGACAGTTTATTTTTTGGTAAACTTTTCCATCAAACATATTATTTTCTGTTACTAACAACAGCTTTGTACCTAGTCAACATCCTAAACCAAGCCAGGCATATCTGACAAGACACTAAAAAGTCTCCATGACTGTTATACTGTCAGCTTCCCAGCCACTTCAAGCAATTCATTTTGAGGACTTTTTGACTATATTTCTCTGAAGTTAATCCTTTCTATTTTTCTCTGTAATAAAAATTCCTTTATTTTTATGTCACATTTTGAGACATGACTTGCAATGTTGACTTATCAGGCAATTTGATTTACTGAAAGCAGGCCTTCTATGCAGTTTATGACTAAAGCAAGAATTTTTTTTTTCTCCTACCCTATTCAGAAGATTCATATGCAAATGTCATGAGAATGACCCCCAAGTTATTTATCACCTTCGAAAAACTTACAGATCTGTCTCTGAAAATAAGATTTCGAAACTGGAATATTTTACATTTTGAAGTGTCATTTTGAAAATATGGTAGAAACTAGTTTAGAAAAGATGAAACTAGATGTAGACAGAACTCATCTGGAACAGGTTTTAAAATTAATATGCTTAATTAGCAATGCTTTCCCATAAGTGTTAGTCCCACCTACTTTTTCTATCCACAAACCCTAAATGTACTTTGGTTTTGAAACAGCCTACTAAGACCAAGAAGCCAGAATTCATTTTTTAAACAAGGCAAATATTTCTTCTAGAGACAATGTCAAGGCCCTACTTATATTTTGATGTAATTCTTAAAAATTACTGTGTAGGCAAAATAATCATAGAATGGGTTCGTTTGGAAGGGGTCTTAAAGATGATCTGGTTCCAACACTCCTGTATTCATACTGGAACATGTTGATCCATTGTTGTGGCTCACCGGCACACCACTATCTGTTGTTGCACTGCACTGGAGAGAGCAGTACTCACTCCCACGTCTGGAATGTGCAGGTGCATGGGGGAATCAGGCAGTCAGCCAGTCTTAGCCAGCTCCTTGTTGTCTGGCGAGCGATATCAGGAACCAAACAATGAAAGGACTTCTCAAGGACAGAATGAGGGAGCTGAAGATTGATGAAGTAATGACCACCAGAGGTGCCCCAAGACCCCCGTGCATGTGTAACGGGGGGTTGACCGCTGTTAGCCACTGTGGGTGGAAAAATACTGTTCAGTCTCTGTGCATGTGATGGCCATGTGTGCACTGATGCCGGAACAGTCTCCACGCCCCAACCAGGAGAGCTATAAGTAGCCTGCTGCTGCAGGGAGAGGGTGAATATTTTGGAAGGTCAACCTGATGCACATCTTAATCCAGGGGATGCCCTGCAGAAGGCATTAGGATCTACCGATTCCTCTCTCCAAGCACCGTGCTATGTGCCCTCCTCCTGCTCGGTGGTTTGTCTACCACCTTGTGAAGACTAGGTGCAGCTAAATCAAATCTTAGACCTGATCAACAGTTTATGACTAAGGATGTCAGGGAGATTGGGGACGTTAGAGATAAAGGGAAATCCTCCTGTTAGGTCACGAGCTTCAGAATAGACCCCCTTGACCTCCAAACTCCTTTGGAGAATAAGGTTAGATCTACCCCTAGTCCCAGACCTGGTCAGTGGTTTATGTCTAAGGGTATTTGGGTACTGAGACCTTAATGAAGTGCTTGGTGTAACCCTGTGTCTTTAAGGTAAATGGTAGCAGCAATTCTAATACATTAACACTGATATGACGACATAAATCTAACAAATTACTAAACAAAAGCAATTCACACACACATACACATCAGTATATGGTTGTAGAGGTTAACCTATGAGTAAACTGTAATAATTCTGCAGATTAAAGTAAAATTGGATACTCCAGGATTTCCAGAATTTTTTTCAAAAATCCTGCAGATCACAAATACTCACATCTCCCTTCATCATCTTATTACAAGAGGATGGTGATTCCCTTCGTCAGTCTTTGCTGTGGAAACCAGCTTCAGGGCAGGTAAGACTGCACTGTGGAAGGGATCTGCAGCAAAAAGGGCCGATGTGAAAAGCTCTTTTGGGGGCTTTTTGAAGCCAGGCAAAGCCCTTTGCCTATGCTGGGGGCTGCCAGTCGGTGGGCGGGCTGCTGAGATAGCCTGGGCAGAGCCAGCACCACCCAGTGTTGATTAAGCCACCAGGCTATAAGAAGCCTCGGGGCAAGCAACCAATGCTTGTGGGTGCCCCAGTGGGTACCACAGCTGGATGCAGCTTGTAGGGCAGGGTGCTGAGCCTCTGCCAGTGTACAAGATAAGTTCAATCCCTCTAAGTGGTCAGAGGTCAAGGGCGCTCATCCCAACTAACTCTTGAGTCACAAGGTGTCAGTTGCTTGTAGAGATCCAGCCATGGTTGCTACCCAGCTGAAGGTTGTTGTTAGAAAAGCTGTGGGCACCCAGACAGAGGCCCCATGCAAACGTGTAGGCATTCAGGCCTCTGGCTGCAGAGAGTGCCGGAGCCTGGCACTTGCAGTGGAAGGTAGTGGAGACAACACCTGTGTCAGATGTGAACAGGTGAATGATCTGCTCAGCCAGGTGGATGAATTGAAGGATGAAGTGGAGAGGTTGAGGAGTATCAGGGAGTGTGAGAGAGAGATTGACAGGTGGTGGACCCACTCCCTGAGAGAAAGGAAAAGGTTGAAGCCCCACATAAATCAGAGGATCCCCTCCCCTCTTGTCACCAGGGAGGAGGAGGGGACCTCAGAGAAGGGGGGGGAGAATGGAAACAGGTCTCTGCTCAGGGAAGCAGGTGAATCACCTCCTGGCCTCTCCCACCTTCCCAGTTACCCTTGCAGAACAGGTATGGGGTCCTGCAGGAGGAACTGGCTGTTGGAGAGGAGGATGGTTCACTCAGGCCAGAAATGCCAGAAAGACCAAGTGGCCATAGACCTGGCATCACAACTGGCTCCAAAAGGAAAAGCAGACGGGTCATTGTTGTGGGTGACTCTCTGCTGAGGGGGGCAGAGGGGCCGATATGCCATCCTGACCCACTTCACAGGGAAGCCTGCTGCCTCCCTGGGGCACAGGTTAGGGATGTGTCAGACAAACTTCCTGCCCTAGTAAACCACTCTGATTATTAACCCCTTTTAGAATTTAAGTTGGGTAGTGATGAAGTGGGTAGAAGGAGCCCAAAATCAATTAAAAGATATTTTAGAGCCTTGGGACAGCTGCTTAAGGGATCAGGAACTCAAGTTGTGTTCTCCTCTATCCCTTCAGTGGCAATCATGAATGAGGAAACTAGCAGGAAGAGACAACAGGTCAACTCATGGCTCTGGGATTGGTGTTATAATCAGGGCTCTCGGTTTTTTGATCATGGGCTGCTATACAAGAAACCTGGCCTGCTGGTGGCAGGTTGGATGCACCTGTCCCAGAGGGGGAAAAGGATTTTGGGGCAGGAGTTAGTAGGGCTCAATGACAGGGCTTTAAACTAGATATGAAGGGGGAAGGGGAGATAACTGGGACTGTTAGGAATAAGCCCAAGGGAAGCATGCCAGGGCTTAAAGGATGGTGGACTAGTGAGGACTCTTGCTCTGCCATTTCATTTGAGAGAAGGGATAGATGTTTAGAAATCATGGAAGCACCTGAGAAGGGTCTGGTAAGAAATGGGGCCCACAGTCACAAAAAGGTGTTGGAATCATTAGCTCATCTGAAGTGCATCTATACCAATGCACACAGTACGAGCAACAAGCAGGGGGAGCTTAAAGCCCAGGAAAACTATGACATAGTGGCTATGACAGAAACGTGGTGGAATGTCTCACACAACTGGAGTGCCACAGTCGATGGCCACAAGCTCTTCAGGAGGGATAGACAGGGAAGGAGAGGCAGTGGAGTGGGGCGGATGCTGAAAAGCTGCTAG
>WTSP01020027.1:0-12770 GCA_025331215.1 Actenoides lindsayi
TATACATACTTTATTATCAAAGAAAAAAAAAAAAAGAAAAACGTGCTGATAAAGTTAGTACTGGTCAGCCCCAATTTGAAATACTTCAGTACCCATTGAAGGTGGAAATAATAATGCATAAAAAAAAATGGTATCTGGTCTAAAAAAGTCTGAGTTATCTGCAAGTTTTGGAGGAAGCAGTAGGAAAAGGAAATTTTGAGGTAACACAGCAAATCACAAGATTTGAAAGAGTGACACCTTATAGAAAGTCACATCATACATGGTCATATCTATGCAGGAGAGAATGCTGCACTAAAATATCAATGAAAGGTGTACATTTGTATCAAGGAGAAAATAGTCATTTTCTACTTTTCTGTCTGCATGTTTTTATTCTTAGCCAACTCCAAAATAAGAATTAACTTCTAGGGCTTAAATACATGGTTTCCAATCAGTTATAGTTAAAACTAACAAACACAAAACCCTCATAACTTAAAGCCTTCTTGAATCTGTTTAATTGGCTATATATTGGCAATGAAATAGAGCTTAATTATAGCTATATTATTGAAAATCATCAGATGTCTGCTGAAGTCAATGGCATGATGACCTTTACCATTTCCACTGCAAAGATGTCTCTCTTTCTGTTTGTGCTATGGCTGCTTCTGACACCTTCATGTCAAAGCACATGTGGTAAAGTCTTCTGAGATGTGGCCAAGGGGGATTGTTTTCTGCTCACGGTATGTATAACAGTGGTAGTTGCTGCTTTTCTCCTGCTGTTTATGCTTGCTGTGATTCCACTGCATACACTCCTTGCATCTGATGAAATTCCTTTGATTCAGTCATTTGTCTTCACTCTCATAGCCCAATCCATTGTGGAATGTTACTTTGTAAATTGATGAGGAGCTCTCGAAGAACTACACCTCTTCATCATCTTCATAATCGGACCTTTAGGTCTGTGACTATACGTTCGGAAATACACTCGCTATTGGTTTGTTATTTATACTGAAAGCAACACAGGCTTGCAGAGGATGTTTTTTATTTATGAATTCATATTCCTTGTGCTGGACACCTCAACATCATGATGTGATTGACTCCATGTCTATGGCAAATAAATCTAGACTCTGATGCTTGTTTATTTTTGTACTCTCTTTTTATAACTTGATATACAGTTTTTAATTAGATCAATCTCAGTTCTTTCATTGTTTGCTAATAATATTACTTTGCTGGGCCTTGAGATAACCACTACCAATTTATTGTAACCACCTCATTTTGGCCTATTTATCCACAGCTTTGTAAATCATTCGCTCAGTATTTAATTAGTTCATATATAATCATTCAAATGCATTCAAGTTAGCTGTATTTTACAGATAGATGATGGAATGATCTGGTTTCACCAGCTAGCTTTTTTCTCATTACAACAGGCTCGGTAAATGACTATCTGTATTTATGTAAATACAAGACCAAATAATGCCAGTAACTGATACTCAGAAATACATAGGGTTTTATACAACCAGAAAAACTTCATCACATACCACACATTAGTTCTGATTTTAGTCAGAGAAATCCCACTGTGTGAAACAAAAGACTGTATGAGAGGGATGGATATTGAGACATACAACAACTTAAATCATAAGAGGCAAGTTCTTGATGCACAGGACACAGGACGTAGGGTTACCTGACATGGTAGTTTCTGTAGTATTGTGCTGCTCATGGGAAACACGCTTTCTGATGCACCACTGTTTTCAACATCATGCTGCTTATATTTCCCTCAGACCCAAGTCCAACATGCCCTGGACGCTTCACCAGCAGATTTCCAGTTGAGAATAAAGGCAGTGATGTTAATCCATGAGGTTGTCTGGGAAGCCAGAAGTCCAAGTTTTCTCTTCACCTCCTCAGATTTCAAAAGGTCTGAGTTTCCTCTATATCGTAGAATTTTAAATGACCTTATTTCCACAGTTATTTAATTTACTTCTAATTGAATATGATCTTGCATGTGCGAGAGGTGTGCATCTAATTATATTTCTTGGGTATGTGATTGACTTAATTTAGTTCCCCTATCATGACAGAACACTTCACTAGGAACACTGTACAACTAGAGCTGTGGTTATAGTTAATTTTTCATTTTGATGGCCAAGCAAAAGCTTCAAAAACTTATGTTCTAGCAAAATCAAACATTTTATGTTGTCTTGCCAAATCAGAATACCCTAAAGAAATATTTGAGGGGAACTTTCTGTTTACATTCTCAGCTATTAGATACTGGTTTAGTTTGGGCTTTTTCTATTTCAATGTATCTTTGTGCCTAATTCCTCACTCACATAATAAAGATACCAATTTTCTATTAGATTTTCATTCTATTGGCATCAACTCAAATGTTATAGCTGCATCTACATTAGTAAAAAGATCTTGTGTCCATTTTCTGACTTTGGATTCTAAAAGTGTGGAAAGCACCTATCACACAGATGAATATACTTGCCAAAACAAGGGTCCACAAAGTCCCTACTGAGGATGGTGCCTGGAATAACTCGTGAAGTACATTCAGACAGTGTCAGGGAGAGTACAGATTACAGTCAAAAACCCCAAAACTCCAGATACCATGTTAAGAATTCAGTTCTCTTGGTGACCTTACACTGGCCTTGTTTAATTTGCTCATATAGGGACTCTGAAAATGCAACCTTTGAAGGTTACATGATATTCAGCTGTCAATAGACAAGCTTTCAGTCTTCAGATAAAATGATTTTTTGATTAGCAAATATGAAGTACCCAGATTTATTGTAAGGTAAGTCTAAGTATTTGGTTCATATATAAACCTCTCAAGGATTTTAAAAAAGCTTTTTCTAAGTCATGTTGTCTTCCTGTAGTATTTTCTGATGATGTTGAGAAGTGGATCTATGCTAAAAAGCAACTCCAGATGCTTACTACATAGGTGGGGAAGGATCTTCAATCTTGTTCTTAATTACTGTGGCTCAAATTGATTTGACCTGAACTCTCTCTGCCTTTCAAGTAGAGCAGGATCCACAGGCAAGCTCCCTAGCTTTTTGAACTAACATGCTGGCTGACAAATAAGTAATTGTAAGGAGCTGATTTATTGCACAGCCAGACACAGCTGGATGTAAAATATCAATTTTTAATGTAAGAAACAATTTCCATTTCTTTTACCCATAAAATCCAATAAATTAATCCAAGCACTTACAAATAATTGATATTTCACAATGGAGATAATTTTTTTTTACCACTTACAAATTAGGCCTTTTTAAAACCAAATGCTTTAAAGAGAAGATGTTTGTGAATTTCAAGGCTACAAATATACCTCAGGGCTCTGATGACATAAAAGTAAGCTATAAAAGCAAAAAGCAAGAGTATTTTATGATGCCAGTAGGACCCCAAAATATAGCCCTGTCCAAGTTTTATTTTTATGTTATATAATACATGGATCCTACTACAAATTACAATCTGTCATCCTTCCAATGCCTTCTTCTAACTCTTTCTTACTTTCCAGTTCCCTTATTCTTCTGAAATTTTACTGGGTTAAGAAAGAGTAATAATGAAGGTATCCTGGATGTACATATGACAGCATCTCTAAGAACTCTCTTCTTCACTTGAAGAATGAAAGTTTCTATAAATTAGTAATTACAATTTAAAAAAAAATGTCCATTTCAAAGGCTAATTCTGCTCTAGAATAGGTTAAACTCAGGTAGTTTATGCAATCTTCATCATTGAAGATGTCTAGAAACATCTAGAAGCACCTAAGGAAACAGCTGCCTGGACCAGTTTAGGTCTAAATGATTTTAAGAAGTGGAGCTATGTCCTGCTCTCACCTACATTTTAGGATTCTCTTTCACTAATATTTAACCAGACTTCATTATCAGTTGACAGATGCTTAGATGACAAATGTCATAACCAAATCTTTCAGGATTCTCTTCTCCTGGGTAATAAAGAACAACTTACTGTTTCTGTACCAGTATAGAGTGGGACAGTCCATCTTCACACAGCTAAACTTCCCAGTCTTGAGGAAGAAAGGAGATACTACATCGAAAATAAATATTGGGAATGATTCTTTGTTTGTGCTAACCCTTTACTGTACTTAGGCAATGTTTCCTGCAGTGATACCAGACATTGGCTAAGTCCACATCACGGAGTTTGCTAAAAGTTTAACCTGGTGAGCTATCATACACAGGCTCTCAGACTTGTGGCTGGTTCTGTTTATTTTGCTGTTAAGTACAGAGAACTTGATTTGCTTTCCCTATCTAGAAATGGAGCCAAAACTCTAGCAGATACAGGCAGGAAAATTTGCAACCTTGCTCCATAGTGACAAGACGCAAAAGGCTCAAGCATAAGTGAAGCACGGAAGATTTTATGTACAGGCTGTGAAACATACCTACATGTCTATATATTGCCACGGTAACAATATGAAATGGTAAAATCTGATTCTTTCTATTTAAAAAACTTCTAAGACTCTAACAGAGACTTTCAAAGCTGCACATTGTTTTCCTTGTAACCATTAACACTTAACATAACTGAAAAAACAACAGCTTTCTTAGAAGCCTGAAAACATCAGTTCACATCATATTTACAAATCTCACCTTTGGCAATGATTACACTTCTACTTTTACAAAAGAAGTCCACGGACAGGAGCAAAATTCTTTGCTTTTGTTGGACTGAATGGAAATAACAGAAGCGGTACAAAAACCTCCTTTAAAAATATTTTGTTTTTCTGTGATATTCACTTCTTGATGATTTGTGTTACAGCAGTCAATGAAGATTGCAGTTAAATGCATATACCTTTCTGTTGGTACACAGATGGAGGGATGCCATGGCCCAAAGAGTTCATATTACCTAAACCTACAAGGTACGTAAAGGTCTTTTCCAACCCATGATTCTATGATTAGTATTCTTATTTTCATGTGAGGAAAATGTTTTTTTCCTCAAGATCAAACAGGAAGTCCATGATGAACTAGGAACAAAGTGCAAATCTTTTGAGCCTTAGCTCAGTGCGTTCAAAAAACACTTTTTCTCCACAGAGAGAAAACTGACAAAACCTTTGAGAACATTACCAGCACATCTGAAATCTCTTGAGCTCTGACTTCGTTACTCCTCTGTAAGCCTCTGCAATGTATTGGACTGATAGTGTCTAGGGAGCTTGTGGAGCAAAGACAATATTAATAACTATAGAAACATGCTCAGTTTTCCATTCACTTGTCCACACCTCACTTGTGTGCATGTCATAAGTACAGAATCTTAAGTGGTTTAAATCATGTCAGTTCCATTGATTTACACGGTACTATACCCCACTGAGGATCTATATGTTTCATATAAGGTCATAAAGCTGATCCTTGATTGGTTTCCCTTGTCACCATTGATGAACAAAAAAGTAATAATAGTAATAATAATGCACCCAAATGATCTGGTGATTCCATAGCGGTTTCCCCATTTCCTTTATTTAATCTTTGATACTGAGTATTGCCATGTGAGTATCAGCTGGGTAAGCAAGGAATCATGTCTAGCGGCATTCATGAGTAGAAATGATGCACAGTGGCACTCTTGCTGTTATTAGCGAAGTGATCAGGATTCAGAAACATTGTGAGAGTTCTTTTGCCATGTCAACCATCAAAGAGAGAAACCAGAGAGATAAAAGTTATAGAGTGTTAAACTCTGCCTGTCGCCTTCGGCATGTTTTTGTTTAGTTCCATTCATCTCAACATTTGATTTTTAATAGTTCACTTTTCTTGTTATGACTGAAAAATAAAAAGGACTATTAAAGAACAAATTGTGCGCAGGCAAAACATGGTTGCTGGCATTTTGCACTACCCGGAACACAATGCTATATGCCAATTTGACCTGGTTTTATTTAATGTTCAATTACAAAAAAGGTACAGGAGAGAGAGAGGCCCAATGTTCCCTCTTCTATTTACTTTTTTCCATACTATGTTTAAAAATTACAACAAGCCAAGCTAACAACATAAACAAAAGCAGCCCCTTAAACCCTAAGGAGCAGAAGACTATTTTTAACTTCCTTCAGGAAAATTGTATAAATACTATCCACTACAGTAAAACACAGCAAAACACGAATTTAATAAACCCCAATATCATGACTGGAAACAAAGCTTTTTAATTTAAAGTCTAGGCTATGCCCTTGAATTTAACAAGGAGAGATGATCTGGCAGAATAAATAATAAAGGTAAATAATTTTACAGATCATGAGCCAAATCCTCAGCTAGAGTATTTCAAAATTCAACAGCACTTCACAGCTTTAAACTTCTAGGAACTAAGGCCAAGCTTCGGACATATGGAAGACTTTCTATTCATTATTTTCTTTGAAAATTATGAGTAACAATAGCTTGATGAGAAACTAACAGGACAGAAACTAACAGCCACTTTTGGACAATGTCTCAAATATAAACAGGGTATAATTTTTGTTTCTTTCAGAGATATAAGTTCTATGGGAAGAAACACATCTAAAAGATCCTAATTCACAGCCATGGCTAATCTGAGGCAGTTTCCATTGTTCCCAGTAAGGTTGTTGATAGGATTTGGTAAGAAGTTAATTTTCTTCCACCATTCCCTTCTCATGAGTTTCGGAGGAGGAGGATGAAAGATCTCATCAGAAAATAGTGCTTTAGTGACTTGGTTCTCAGTGGCTGTTGGAATCTGATTCTTATCACAAATAACTTCAAAAAATTTACCAAAGACAGGCATGCACTAAAAGGGAATATATACATTACAGGTGGTACAACATACAAATAACCTGCATATAGCCTGCAGGGCAAATGATTACATTAAGAGGATGAAAGTGTTACCTGAATGAGATATTTTGGCACCCAGAGCTCCACCATCACTTGGTTATCTGTTCCCTCCACCTCTTTTCCTTCCCTGAGATGTTCTCCAGCCAACAGCATTTCCCTCACCCCATCAGCCCTAGTGGCAGCAGCAGCAGTAGCAGCAAGTGAAATAATGACCCTACTCAAAGAATGGTTCTCACCACACTTCTATTACAACTCTGAATGCACAGTTCTGTAACATTTTACATCTACTATTCTCTGCATATCCTCTGTTTGCAGGACAGAGGGTACTTCTGCAGCTTTCATTTAATTTTAATGGTGTGCTTTTTTCCTGTAAATTAATTTATTCAGCTCTTGCCTGAAAGTTAGCTGATTTATCCCACTATTCTATTTTGCATTTGTCCCAGAGTCTTTAATTACTTTGTTTTCTGGTTAACAGCTAAATAATCATTTGGACATGCTGAACTGACTACATCACAAACCATGGATGATTTTTTCTGTTTATTGATACTACCGTTCATTAACTATTCTTAGTCTAATCTGACTCTGTTAGGTCTACTACTGTGTCCCTTCTCATATGTGCAGGGACCCCGCCTTGTACCACATCCTTGTGACAATCAGCATTTACTGCACTCAGAGAGATGCACAAGTTTTTCATTTTGAAGACTGCCATGAAACAATACATTGGTTTGCTAGAACTCACAGCATCTTTGCTCCCTTGAGAGCTCCATAGCTTATTTTCTGCTCCAATAACTTCAATCTTTCCAGTTTGTTGTCTATCACTGGTGCTAATTTGTTTCATCTGAAAGCTCAGTGTTATCTTTCTTTTTCTGCATGATTTCTGCAAGGTAACAGGAGCAGGCATTCTTATGGCAGACTGACGTGTCAAGTGTTGGGCTTGATGACCCAGGTACCTAGGCAAAGGTAATGTGATACTTGCCCACATTTTTTCTACCATTCTTGTGATAGGATCACAAGGAATTATCAAATAATTTTTTCATGTTATGTTATATTAATCTCACCAAAACTTTCAGACATCTCAATGTCAGTTTTCTAGTCTAAGACTGTCATGAGGTCTCAGCATATACTCAACAGCACCTTTAGATATTTAATTATATTCTATATTTTACATATTTAGAATCATAGAATCACAGAATGGTTTGGGTTGGAAGAGGGACCTTTAAAGGCCATCTAGTCCAACCCCACTATTATGAGCAGGGACACCTTCAATTAGATCAGGATGCTCAAAGTCCTATCTGACCTGACCTTGAATGTTGCCAGATATGAGGCATCTACCAACTGTCTGGTAAACCTGTTCCATTGTTTCACCTCCCTCATTGTAAAGAATTTCTTTCTTCTATCTAGTCTGAATCTACCTTCTTTTAGTTTGAAACCATTACCTCTTGTCCTACAGACCTACTAAAAAGTCTGTCCAAATCTTTCTTATAAGTTCCCTTTTAAGTATTGAAAGGGTGCAATAAGATCTCCCCAGCCTATTTTAAATGATATATGTTAAATCAACTGCATTCCATTTTTCCACACTCCCTTTACAGGGCACCTAGGACTGCTTTAACCCATTCCCAATATCTGAATGACTACATTTAGGTAAGAAGAACATGATGTCTAATACTCTACAAATTCATCCTTGGACAGAATGAAGGATGCACACTGTGGGCCTCTGATCATACAAAGCTAGGATGCCCACACCTGGTAGCCAAGTGCCTATAACTGGGACACATGGGAAAAGGGAAGAGGTTTTTGTTGGCTTCAGAAAATCAGCATAATTTTGTTGCTATTGCAGCTATCTTGACGACATGGTTTGTTATTTCCCCTCATTAATCTGCACTTTAATACATCTTTCAGACTTCTAAGGATAGATCCACAAAAAGCAATATACAATTTAGCGCATGTATGGGAAGTAGTGCTGGGTCATCCCAGGCCATTACAGTCTGTGTCCCAGCAGAGCTAATTAGTCCTTCTGTGACTGAAGCACCATGTCATAGCAGCTTTGCTGCTGATATCCTTACTAGCTCATAACTTTAGTGTCCCTGCATGGAAATGCATTGTGCCAGGTAGACCTTTTGTTAATGCCAGTACCTAATAGGATCCAGATAGTCCAGCAGGTCAACAGAAAGACATTTGGTTCTAAAATATCAAAAATGTAATTGCTCAACCATAAAGTAAGAATTCCAGGTTTTTGAGCTGAATTCATGTCCATCCAGGGCATCCCACATGTAACAGCAGTATAAATCAGCAGAACAGAATTGCAGTTTCATCTTAAGCTAGCAACCTACTGTACTGCATTCACAACATAATATTATTCCATGCAAAATACTTAAATCGTAAAAATTCTTGTTGAAAGACACACAAGGGGTAAATAGTTTCACCAGAGAAAAGTACTGTACCACACTCTGAAGCAGCAATACAAGTTTCGAAGTAATATCATCTGGTAGATATTCAGCCCTTTTTGTAAAACTTATTATTTCTTTTGAAATTCCCTAAAATGGCTAATACATTTTGATACATGTTCTTTTTTGCATAGTCTAGTGCCTTTGCTGCTGCTGTAGTAGATTATCTTTATCATCATCATCAACTACAACAATTACAACAATTGCAAAGGAAAAAGGTATTTGTCTGGATTACCTTTCAAATTTATGAACAAACAATCTCTCAGCGAACCATTTCAGATATCCTCGGAACACTACAACCTTTTACAAGTTCAGACTTCCAATTAAGATCATGCTAGGAATGCAATCAAGGATCTCAGCACTCAGAAGTTAATTATCTCCTCAGGCTAAGTCATAAACATACTTGTTTTGTTTTTGTCCACTTCATCTAATGATATAATGTATTTGGAAGATACAGATTTTGTAAGTTGTTATCAAGAGGGCCTATGGTGAGGCTGTGGGAGTTTTTGTCACTGCTGAAATACAGCAAAAGTTAAACTATTTCTGTGAATTAACAACACTGGGTACTCTCTGTCCAAAATTACCCACAGTCTGCCACACTACATAAAGCTCCAAGATTGTTACAGATCTTCTCTGCATGCTCAACCAACTTATTCATCCCCAAAATTGGCTGGATTTGAGCCATGCATATAGACTTGTTCAGTATATGTGCTCCAAGAGAGATGATTTAGACTAACCTCATGGAAAGCTGAACAAGGCTGAATATAAATAACTGAATAATTCCTTCTATCCCTGGTCAAATGGAAGGCTGATTCAGAAGGGCCAAAAACCTTTCTGACTATCAAAAAGCAATGGCAGCATTTGAAACTTCCTAATTAATCCAGCTCAGAGTTGGATTGTCTGCCCCAGAGACTTCGACCTGCCAGGTGGTTCTGCTAATGCCCACATGGGAAAGTGTGTTATTTGGGTTGCTCACATATATAACCTGATCTGCTGCCAAAGGCAGTGGTTGAAAGCAATGTATCCACTGTAAACATTTCTAGGTTTTAAATGTGTTTGTGGACTGAAAACAACCATCACTTTCCAACTCCGCTGTAATTCTTGAAAATTCATCAAAGATACACTGTTTCAAATGAGGTACATTTTCAGGAGGAATATTTAGCCTTGTTCAGTTTCCACTTTCCAGGAGTGTACATGAGCTCTAATTGGTATTTGGGTATGTCTACATGTTCATCTCAGTGCTGTTCAGAGCCTGGTAACAAAATCACACCCATTCACCATAGCTATCACAAAATTTTACCAACACCTTAAGTAGGATAAAGTGTGGAGCCTTCCAGTAGGGGAAAGATGTGTTTGAGGTGTACTATCCACTCCACAGACACAGGAGCAAATCCAGGCCCTACAGACCAGGTCAAACCTGAGAGGGCTCATCTCCTAGACTGAGAGTCACAACAAAAAGCAGCTCAGGGCTGGCAACACGAGGAAGTGCTGAGCAAAAGCATGGCTGTAATACTTCCTCTAACTTGAACATAAGCATGGAGGCTACCACAAGGCACCTCTGTGAAATAGAGCTCTGTCAAAGGGAGCTGGGGACAAAAGTCACAAGGAAACCCCTTTTGCTTGGTCATTGGAGATTATGAGTAAGAAACTCTTGTGCACAAAAGGGGAAGCCTGGATGTTGGAAAAGTTCTGAACTGCCCATTTGCAGAGTTCAGGAGAGTGAGGTTGCTGTGGCAAATACTGAAGCAAAACCACTCTGCCTATCTAGTAAGAAAAGGGACTCTGTAGTCAAGAAACCAAAATCAGAGGATTATAAGGGAAGGCTGCTTTTATAGTCTTAAGTGTATTTAAAAATTTCATCAGTAAACATTAGAAATAATCTAAACCCAAATATTTTAATCTCAAGATTCCTATTTCCCTGAAGACTGCATGAACAATTAGTACATTATAACAAGGCATGTTGTAACATGTAAATTAGCATAAAGATGCCTTTTTCTGAATCCCAGAAATCTGAAGAAGAAACTGCCAGTGGGGCCACCCCAAGAGCTGCAGTGAGGGAGCACATGACTTACTTTTCTAAATGTAGGTTCCTATATTTTATTCAAAGGGCACTTCAGGCTCCTATCTTTTGGGGTTGACTGTTCTGATCCCCTATCAAGGGTGCTTAAATAAGTGCAGCTTTCTGTGTAATAATAAGCACTTTTCTAGTCTAATATGGAAATATTTAATTCATTTTTTTTTTAAAGAATAAATTTATCATCCATACCAGTTGTTGTGCCCCTTAGCACAGAAATGAAGAGACTCTGGGTCTTAAAATATGAGTCACAACTCTCAAATCAAAGGGCCAAACTCATTATGTCAGTAAGAGTTGTTTATGAAGCCTCAACAAGAAGAGAAGAAATAACTCCTATGAATATGTGTGAGTTTTATTTCGGACTTGAATATATTTGTGTATTTACATTGGCTGTCTCAGGGAAGAATTCCTGAAGCACACTGGAACTCTGAAAAAATGCAAGAGTGGCTTTCATGTTGACAGTGTTAAGCTGCCAAAAAGCAGAAGCAATGTAAGAAGTTGCACTGGTGTCTGAAATCTTTTATACCATTCCTATAGTCTCAAGGATGTCCCAAGGATACTCCAAAAGCCTTTCACTTGCAGCATGGGAAAATTTACCACCATCCAATAACTTGAATTGAGAAGAGAATCTCTTAATTGGTATCAAACCTAACTGTCATTGTCTTTTTTCCGCAAAACAACAAGCCCATTACACATTGCACAGTACTTTAACAAAACACTTGATTCTGCACATCTAAACTCAATCAGCAATAGCAAAATAATGTATATTTAGAAATTAGTCACAGATACAGAAACACAAAACACAAATGTGTATGCCTGGCACACTAAGATATCACAAATTATTTACACAGTTTTTAACACATTGCTCACAGATACATTTTCTCAATGAACTGGAAGAAAATATCATTGTGAAAAGCTTTATTGATAATAAAGAATTGAGGATTGACTAATAATATTCAGCCACCAATACTGAGTCACTAATGTTATAGGTCTGCTGTGGTCAAAAAACTTGTACTGTATTGCAGGAAAGCATAATCCATCTGGGACTGAAAAATGAGGATTGCACATGTGAACTTTGGGACCACACCTTGAAAGCATAGTGATTTCAAAAAAAGTCATGACTAGTATATGCAGATAAAAAATTAACACCAATATTCATCCAGAGAAGTACCAAGACCTTCCAACTGCTCTCTTCAGTCCAAAATTGTCCCCCAGAACCAATAAAAAATACTCTTCTAATGAGAACTTGTAAAAACCCAGTCTACATTTATTTAGAAAATACAGAGAATCAATTGGATCTTGATGTAAGAATACTGACCCAAGAACATACAGGAAATGTGATGTCCTTTTAATGCTGTATCATTTAAGATAGAGAAAAAACCCAAATCTGGAGGCTGAAGCAAGCAATACTTAATGAATCACAGAATCAGAGAATGTTAAGGGTTGGAAGGAACCTTAGAAGATCATCTAGACCAACCCCCCTGTCAGAGCAGGACCACCTTGAGCAGGTCACATAGGAATGTGTCCAGGCGAGTT
>WTSP01020028.1:0-29271 GCA_025331215.1 Actenoides lindsayi
AACTCTCAACTCGCCCCTCATCCTCTCCTGGACAGAACTCAATACATTCTAGTTGCTCTCTCACGTAAAGAGCAACTGAACCACCCCACCACCTCACCTTGTTTGCCTGTCTTTCCTAAAAAGGACACAGCCATGCATGACCACATTCCAGCTATATGAGCTGTCCCACCACATCTCTGTAATCGTCACCAGATCATAAGCCCTTGTCCGAACATAGATTTCCAGCTCCTCCTGTTTATTCCCCATGCTCTGTGTGTTGGTGTACAGGCATTTCAGGGAGCAAGCCGAGCACACTGATTTCACCCGAGGAGGATGGGAGACCTTATTCCCCATGTTGTGTGCTTTGGTGTGCAGGCATTTCAGGAAGGGAGTCGATTGTGTAGGTTTCACCCCTAACACTGGCCTGACACCATTAGGCTCAACTCTAGTGAGCCAGGTTTTATCCCCTTCCCCCTTCAAAACTAGTTTAAAGCTCTTCCTATGAGCCCCATCAACTCATTCACAAGGATCCTTTTTCCCCCTTTTGGCAGATGAACTCCATCTGTCACTAGACCTAGCACCATGAAAATTTTGCCATGATCAAAACCCCCAAAGTTCTGTCTGTGGCACCAGTCTCTAAGCCACTTGTTAATCAGGTGGGTTTTCCTTATTTGTTCAGTATCCCTCCCCACCATGAGAGGGATGGAGGAGCACACTAACTGTGCTCCCAAGCCTTCGAGCATTCTCCCCAATACCCTGAAGTCCTTTTTAATTGCTTTTGAACTTCTCTCTGTGATCTCATCAGTACCATTCTGCATTACCAACAATGGGTAATAGTTATCTGGCCACACCAGACCAGCGAGGTTCCTGGTAAGATCTCTTAACCTGGGCCCCAGGGAAGCAGCAGACTTCTCTGTGGGAGGGATCCGGTCAGCATATGAGGCCTTCAGTTCCCTTCAAAAGGGAATCACTCACTACTATTACCCACCTTTTTTTCTTAATTGAAGCAGTCCTAATGCATGATGGTGACTGAATTATTCTGGGTGACTCCTCAGGTGGGTCCACATTTGAACCTTCCTTTGCCTGGTCCTCAACTTCCAGAGCCCCATACCTGCTGCTGGGAAGAGATTCTCCTGCCTCCCCAAGAAGGGATCTGTTTCCATTCCCCCTCATCAATTAGGTCCCCTCTGTTAACCTGGCTACAAAATGGTAGGGGATCCTGTGCTTCTTGTGAAGCCTCTCCTTGCTGTTTACACCTCAGGGATTGTAGGTTCTGGGTCCACCAATCTCTTTCTCGCACTCCCTGATACTCCTCAGCCCTTCCACCTTCTCTATCAGTTCAGACACCAGGCTGAGCAGGTCATTGACCTGGTCACATCAAACACAAGTGTTGTCTTCACTGCCATGCATTGCAAGTGCCAGGCTCCAGCACTCCCTGCAGCCAGAGACCTGGACACCTGCATGTTTACATGGGACCTCTGTCTGGGTCACCACATTTCTTCGAACAACTGGTTTTGTCCAGGTTGCTACCATAGCTGCCCATGCAACCAACTGATCACAGCATCTCCTCTCACCAGGCACGGCACCTCACCCCTTTGCTCGGTTTGCTCCTGAGGTGTATAAATCCCCAGCTGTGGCTGTGGCTCCTCCCTCACCTGGACCCGCCTCCCTTGCAAGAGATGCTGGATCAGCTGGGGGGTTGCACCACTTGCCCCATGTAGCCAGGCATTAATTTCAGTTCAAGCAAAAATAAATTTCTTTCTATGCAAAATGACCTAGAAGCAGTATCTGAAAGGTCTCACTGAGCTGCAGTGTCACTGGGCTCAGAGGCTATACAGAAAAAACTGAGTTGAATTAAGGGAATTAATGTACTGCTTTTACTCTTTCACCCAGCCATCAACAGTGGTCTCCTATTTCTGCTGAAGACTTGCATAGTGTCTTTTTCTGTGATTCTAGGGGAATTGTCATCCACAAATACAACTCATATACAGAAGTTTGAATTTAAGTTCTTGTTGTCTATAAGTTTTAAAGAAAATGAGTATTTCTAAAACACTTTTTGTATTTCTCTCTTTTTTTTTTTTTTTTTTTGGTCTCAATATGAGTGACTGAACCAACACTGCAGAGAAATTAAATTACAGATAGTGCAAAATCGCATTGGATTGCTCAACTCTTGCAACATCTGATTATCAGTTTTACATTGGAAACACATTATTTTCAATATAAATACCAGAACAGGTGAAGCAAATGTAAAAATATATTTTGAAGAAGTGTCATAACTTGCACTTAGCCAGGTATTTGAAGACTGGATCCCATTCTGTCTGTTTGAAGTACAGGCATTATTATCAGTAATCTTAAATACCTGTAGAGCAGCCAGTTCTTTTAGAGAAGCTCAGCACACAGTTCTTTAGCCATTTACCATCACACGTATTTCCCAGATTTCAAATTACTTTTCTATTATTTTCTTACCCCATTCCAGTTTATTTCTTTCAGCTGTGGGGACAGTAGAACCATTTTCCACAAATGGTCTCAGTAAAGCTGCATTTGTTTGTTAGAGTAGCTCCAACTACAGCTTTCTGTCTCCTTTCTTATTAAGCAAAAGGTAAAATGTGCTATACAGTGATAAGAAACAAAAAATACATCAGAGATTCAAAGTGCTCCTTAGGCAATTCCTTTTACTCTTGGACACAAGCTATTTAGTTTTTTAGATACTAAAAAGATATAAGCTTACTTTCAATGTTCAATACTTTCAGTGTTACCAGTGAATACAGATATTTAAAGACATTTAAGCCTTGGTTAAGCAATTCATTAGCACACCAACATCTAAACCGTTCTTAATTTTGAATAAAAATAGAAATATTAATACAGTATTTCTGTATCATAACTCATTGATTTGGCTTGCATTATCAAACCTCACCTGGATATGGCTTGGATTTTGTATGTACTTTTCCAGTCATGTTATATTGAAATGTCCATGTGATAAACCTTCTGCATCACTGCCTATGCCATTTTAATCTGTGAGGATGGAATATGAAAGACTGGAGAACTGTGGATAGCTGAAAAATATGAATAGTATTTTAACTGCCATTTAAAAAGCACTTCTAAGTAGAAAGAAAACAAAGAAATATATTTTTGACAATAAATAATTTTTAGTAGGAAATGAATAATATATTTCTACTCATAAAATGTTTTGCCTAAATGTCCCTTTCACAACCACATAAAAGCATTTATTGCAGCTTCCAACACGAAAACACACAGGAGTGTACTGTGAATAAACAAAGTGCTTGTTTCAAAGAAAGTCTGTACTTTCTAAATTACATGTTTTATTACTTGTCCACCTACTATAGTTTATTGATTGTCCACTGTGTTGACTTGTAAAGAAAACCATGTGTACTAAGCCAATAAAAAAATATATATTTTGAAAACTTTTACAGGACTTTGTGCCCACAATCTCCATAAGAGGGCACCCTTATCTAACAGCTGATTTATTTATTTTTTTAATTATATATATATATAAAGACCTTTCTAAAAGCTTTAGGAGGGAAGAAAGCCCTATGACAAGTTTAGTAAGAGAAAAAGCTATTGAATTGTCTTCATTGTCATTTTAGCGCTGATAAGTCAAGTCTAACTTAAAGCACGCATTAACTCTGCATTGATGTTTTCCTAAAACAACTCTGTTGAAATTTCCTTGTCTAAAAGTTAAAATATTGTAACTACATCACCACAATTACAAAGCTTTTTTAGCATTATCTAGTAAAACAGGCTTATTTAACCAAGACAGAATTGCTAGCAGGAACACTGGAATCTAGCTAACACATGCTGAAGCAAGAAGAACATTCCACCGCTCCCTTTGTTTTATCTTCTATGTTACCACACTAAGGTCAGGTTTTCTAATTTTTGGAGCTAATATTGACAAGAGTGTTAGCTACTATGTCTAGTTCAATTACTACTGATATGTCTTTGATGATGTCTGGGCTAACATTTATGTGGTAAGAAGTCTGTAAACAGTGGATAAAATGATTTCATTTATCAGTTGTCACTTTCAAGTTGTCATGAAGATGTCTATGCATTTGCTAGGGTGTCCAGAAGGAAGGAATGCCATTTAAAAGTGTCAGAAATGTACTTACAATACCTGTGTGTCTGTTGCAAAAAAATATTGCTCTGCCAAGAAATTGTAACATTTTCACACATCTGCTCTTTTACTCTTCTGCTCTTCTACTACTGAAAATAAAACAATTTCCATGTACAAGAAATTTGCACTGGTTCTAACTTCTTCTGCTGACCTTTACATATTCCAGGTTTCACTTTTGTTACCAGAATACTTAAGATAGAGTTTGGGTACAGTGGATTGGACTGGTAGTAGGGATACATGTTTCAAAAGCATTTTTAAGATACCACTGTTGCCTGCATCTTATCCAGGACAAGACTGCCGATGTTTTTAAATTTTAAAGCAATATGACCAAGTCTCTTTCCTCAAAAAACATGGTTTGGAACAGGAAGTTGAAATTTATGCAAGGCATACTTTGTTTCTGAACTTACACTCAAATTAAATGAACAGGAGTTTTTTTTAAGTAGCAGCTTTGCACACTTTGTATGTAGCCACTGAAAATTTGAAGCTGTAACTGCTCTGCATTTTTCAAAGCAGACTAAAGGTCTCATTTCATCCATTCAGAAACTTAAGAAAAAGCAAAGCAAGCTGATCTCTGAAAATTTGAGTCAGCAGTTCAGACACTGGAATGGACTGTCCAGGGAAGTGGTGGAGTTGCCATCCCTGGATGTCTTTAAGGAAAGACTGGATGTGACACTTCATGTCATGGTCTAGCCAGTGTGGTGGTGATAGTCACAGGCTGGACTTGCTGATCTCAGAGGTCTTTTCCAGCCTCAATGATTCTTTGATTTGCCAGGCGTCACACTAGAAATTTGTGCCAGTGGCAGACAGAAAGATCCAGTTCCCCAGGGTAGCATTCAGCTACTCTCTGTAGAAGACTTTTCTCTCTTTCTGCAATACCTGCCATCATCCACTCCACACTGCTAGCTTCTACAATACTTTTCACCACCTTAATATAACTTAGTTCTGTAATATATATTAAAATTTCATACATGAAATCTTGAAAAATGTAAAAGCTCTGTTTCCTTTTTTTGTTCTGTTGTTTTAAAAATTGAGGTAATGGGACAATGGCTGTATCGATTCTATAATAAGTCACACACTGAATCAGAGGACTAGGAATATCTAAATATATAGTGTTTGGAATCTAATTTGTGCTCCTGCACAGCTACTTAGCTGATTTTGAAAAGTATTGCTGAAGTTAGCCTTAGGTGGATGGACCATACAGATTGATTTAATGGCCAGAGGAGTTCCAGAAAACCTCTGTCCTCCATTTCACACGTATCTCTACAACCTTTCTGTCTACTGTTGGAACTTAAACACAAATAAATCACATTATTATTCATCATCCCCATAACATTTGCATTTAAAATAATGGTTAAAAGAAGATTGAGAAACACTGTCATACAGAAAATGTACTTTGGTTAGAAAGATAGGGCCACTGAATCTTTAACAAAGATTAGTATTTTTTAAATATTAACCCACCATTAAATATTACTTATAATAAAAAATAGAAGTTGTATTTTCAATAATTTGTTTTTAAAAACTCCTTTGCTGGATTCACTTCAATTTCTCATTTTGCTAGTTCTGAAGACATCACACATTTTCAAAAGGCAAATTATATGTGAAATATTGTTGTTTGGACTGGGGAACTTCATGTAGCAGTAAGATCATCTTATCTAAGACAGATGCTTAACAAGATGAAGAGAAATCTAGAGTACATCTTTCACAAGTCCCTGATTAGATGTTTATGCAGAGTATTGTAAGGGGAGTGGCAACATAACACAAATGGAGATCAGTAAATTTAAGTTCATGCAGTCATCAGAGAAAAAATATTGTTGGCCATCGTATTTATGCAGAAGAGAAATAATCACCAGAAGAACTTCACCAGCAGGCCTTATACTATCTACATACTGGTTTAGTGCCGTTAGAAAGAGATTTCCTCCCATTAACATCTAAAGAAATATTTATGATAATAATAATAATAATTTTCAAATATTGAGCCATTAGAGTATTACATGGAGCTGGTGACACTCTTCTGCAGCTGCCATTCTTCAGATGATTCTGGGGCACAGAGAGTGGTCCAACAGCTACATGAGTAGTTGGCATTAACATCATTTTGCTCCCCAGCATTTTGGAAAGCATTGTGCCTGCTGTGGCACCCTGAATTCTCAGCACAAGAAAGAGCTGTGCACCCAACAAAAAAGATGGCAGTTTCCTTACGGTACACTGCTGTGCATGTCTTGTCCGCACATCCTGCCTCTTATATAGGTCTCTTTAGGAAGTACCAGATTTGTTGGGCAAACTCAACACAGCAAGCCTGCTCAGAACAACGGGACTGGGCTTCTGCAGTAAGCACAGCTGTAAGGGAGAGGTTGCACCATGTAGTCCACCCAGGACACTGGAAGAAGCTGTAGTACTCTTCCCAGAAGGGTTGAGCTCTTTTAGTTTCCAGCAACAGATTTGGTTATATGAAGGAGGCAGGGGGTTTTGATTGTTTTTTTGTTTTTTCCCCCATGGACCTTTACTTTTTGACTAAGTTCATTTTTTCCCACTCAGGTGTGGTCTTAGCAGAGGCAGTTTGAACAGACCTTCTGAACAAGCATTTCAGACTGTTCCACAACAAAAGTCTCATCGTGAGCTTGCAAATGCTGTTTTTTGCATTGTTTGGCCTTCTTTCATAGTTAGCTTTGACTACACATAACCAGGGACTATCTTTCCCTGTCTTTAAGATCAGACATCATTTGTTGTTATTGTCTCTTGAGTGCAGAAATACAAATAGGTAGCATCCCTGGAATAGTGAGACAGGCACAGGCTTAGCACCAAAATAACATGAATTGTTAACAGGAGAAGATTAGCTACAGTTCCCCTCTGACTAGGGCTTTTCCTTCTAGCCAGACAGGTTTCTCTTCCACTTTCCTCAGGTTATGATCTCTGGGTTGCTCTTTGAGTCTGAAGTCATCCTCCTTTGAGGAGATATACTCCTTCTTTGGGACCTGTCTATGTCACACGTGCAGAAGAACACAAAGCAAACAACTCTGCTGCAGTATTTTGGCTGACAAAAATCTGACCCCTCTCATCTATTTTTAGAAGATGAAAACCATTAGAGAAAAGACATATAGTGGCTACCTTTTCAGAAAGAAGGGTAGGAGGTTAGGCAGAAATGTCCCCAACATCCATCCCAAGGGTGTAAGAAACAGGTTGTTCTGACATGGGAAATTGTCACAAATTTCTGCTGATAGATGAAAAGTGTTTATCAGCATTCCTTATACATAGCACTGAAGGCAAGACAAGTTTTACCATTCCTTTGTTACCAAACCAATAAACACATTGCCAAACCCACTGTATATTAAGTCATATCCAGTATTACCTACAAATGTACACTTCCCCCCCCGCCCCGATTTTGCAGTATAGTTGCATATGCTTTGCACTGTGCCCACTACATTTCTGTTTCTTTCCTTAAAATGAAGTCTGATCTGTAGCCATTGTCTTGCCTACCTCCTTGTAGTCAGATTATGGTCTTAGTTACAGATGTAACTGCAGTGAAGAATCATCACATTATTACTCCTGATTTATGTAGTGTAGCTAACTTTTAAGAAGAGACTTCTGCTATTCTTATTAAATACGAAGGGGAACCTCTCTGAATCTGAATCACTCCCTGAACCACTTCTGTTGAATAGTGGTTGTTCAAAGAAAAACATGGCTGATTTAAGAAGAATAAAATGAAGAAAAAAAAAAAAAATTACGGTTGTTACCATGCGTTAAGTCACAGACATAATTCACAGAATAGGAAACTTTAAATACCTATTTAAATAGAATGGTAAATGTATTCTATTGAACATTTTTTTTAAATGAGAATGAAGGTAAAGTTGGATGACTTGACCCTGAATTGTAAATTATTTTTTAAACATAATTTTTAGTGTCACAGTTTATTTTGCGTTTATTTTCAGAAGATGCTGGTTGTCTCTGCTGAATTTTAGGAATAGAACTACCCATTTCCAAAGGAAAACCATTTTCATCCAAGTTAATATCTTACTTAAGGATTATGAATTCCAGTAGCTGCAATTTACTGCCAGGAAATCTGTCAAATGAAAGGAACTTTATGTCCCTGCTCCATTGAGCTGAGCAACAGTTTCCTTAAATGCCTGTTCTACGTTTTCTCTCTGGGTTTTTTTGTGTGTGTATTTTTGGGGTTTTTTTGTTGTTGTTTTTTTGTTTTGTTTCATTTTTTAAGCAGAGTACTGTTAACTACTTTTTTCTGCCTCAGAGTTTACTTGGCCTGATTTCTTTTGCACATTCTGCTTTCATTTAGACCAATATGCAGTTATTTTAAATGGCTCAAATCCAATAAAAATGAAGATTGGAACTGTTCAACTCACAATTCTATTTGTGAAATATGAAAAAATATGTATGATGCAAGAATAAGGCCAGTAGCAATTGACAGCTGAGACTGGAGAGTCAGTAATAGCTGATATACTATATTTTGTTCCCTTCTGTGTATTTTATTTCCATCATTTTCCCTGTTATACCTTCATGAAAAAACATGACTATTAACACCTAGTAGACAACCACATGTGTATTTACATTATTTACATTATTACAGTATTTACATTAGCAGGCCATAAATACTACAAATCTAACAAACTTACCACTACTAATACTATAAATATGAAACAAATTATTCATTACACACTTTTTTTGTTTCACTTTCACTCAAGAAGAAGGAATTCAGAAGAACATGCAAAACATTCATGTTACCCACAATGTCAACAGACAGCAATTGATAATCTACTTCATTTACATTCATCTCCACAGAGCTTTTTGTTGTCATGGAAGGCATTGAACTGATTTTCCTGGAGATAGAAAACTCGTATTTACAGCAAAGCAAGCTTTCCTTATCTCCAGGATAAGGGGAGATCTTGGATAGGCATGTAGTTCATTCTCAGTTCTCACTCATTTTAATGAGAAAGCAAAGATATAAATGATGATGACGCTTTTCATGTCCACTGGAAGCTGACCTACATTGCACAAGTAGTGGCACTACATTTCTCAGTGCAACATATCCCATCTATCCTTAATGTTACCTTGAGTGCTCCCATATATGCATTACAGCTGACAATAACAGCAGGGGCATAAGGAGAATGCCAATAATCATAAAAAGCCAAAATTGACCTACTTACTCAGAGATGAGTAAATCCTATTTTCAAGCAAGAAAAATGGATGACATGCCTTATCTACATAAGCAGGACAGGTAACAATAACAGGAACTTGAAAGGACTGCTATAAAATTTGAATTTGAAGGAAGGTGAGAGAATGAAGACAGTGAAGAGGTAGCCCCTCCCTTGAATTATGACTTTCCTCTTTCCAGCACTGAACATTCAAAATTCTCACTTTGTTCCACTCAATTTAGGCAGTAGGACAGAAAGCCACATAGCAGGGTGATTGGCTAAACAGTGCCTATGGGGTCTTACTGACCAATAGCACCTGCTAAATGTGAACCTTATCTTCCCTTGTGTGCCTGTCAGGTATACTTACATTACATTTTTGCAAGACTAATTATTCTTATCACACCACTAGATACATACATTGATGGCACAACCATTCTGGTTCTAACAAGGTTAAAGTACAACTGCAATATTTTTGCTTGTTGCACTGATTATTCCAGCTCATTCAATGTTTTCAAGAATACTCACCTTCATATCACAGGTCTAAATTTTCATCTGTACAGTATCCCTCCTTGCTTTTAGGGATTCTCAGCCACTGGAAATCCTGACAAGTACAGTCATTTACTATTAATCTGGTCTTACCTTTTCAGAGAGGAGCATACAAATAGATGAAGAGCATACTCCCAGGCCATGAGACAAAGAGGGTTCAAACATTAAAGGAACCAAGAGCAACCAGGTCTGTTTGAGAAAAGGATTATGCTTCTAAAGACCTAAGGGTAGGAGAGTTGTGAGCTGTTTTGAGTTTTCTGCTAGTAATTGGAAGATGAAAGCCTGGAGGAAATTTGATGAGACACTATTTCTGAGCAATCATTCTTCAGTAGGAATTTTCTTTTCAGCATGGGCTTTCTAGTCTAGGTTTTGTTTTGGAGGCTGAAATCAAACAGAAAAAAATGGAGGATTTGCACTATGAATATAAGGCCAGTTAGCTCTTCAAAGGGGATTGCTGTGTTGCTGGAGAGCCTTTTACCTTTGAATTCAGATAAATATGAGAGGACTGCTGAGACGCAGTGAGCTGAAATGAAATCTGTTTTTTGTTTTCTTGTGCAGAAAGTTGCCTTCAAGCATTCTGAACAGAACAGCATTTTGTGGACTTCAGTCACACAAATCAGAGAATTCCCTTACTGGTACTAGGTCATAAATTCCTCTGATTAGTGAAACTGTATTATTTTCATAGACAGAACTATACACATTTACAAGAACATAAACCTAAACAATATCACTTATCATACAATATGAAAGTTTGTTTACATCATGAAAGAAAGAACAAGTTGCAGTACTTTGGCAGAAAGCAAACTGTCTGGAGTGAGTTTCAGGGGAGAAACCAGGAGGAAGACGGGAAGGAAGGGGAAAGAGTAATACAAAAGAATTTTTTTTTTTTTTTTTTTTTTTTTTTTCTTGTAGGAAATAGAAGATATGATAAGTTAAGGGGAAAAAAAAGGGAGCAATGTAATTGAGAGCCTTTTTTAGAGCACACTTGAAAAAGAGTTCAAAATAGATCTGGTCAGACTTTTCAAATTTCATTCTGCTGGGAAAGTTTTCATTGTGAATCAAAAGGAGAACACAGAAATTGTAAAGCTTTAAAAAATGCTGCCTTTAAAAATTTAGGCTGTCTCCATGCCCTGCCATGCCATGCCATGCCATGCCATCTTTGGAACCAATCAATCTACTGATTTTATTCCTGGCACCCATGAAAATCTGCTAGAGGAGTTTCTTATCCTGGAGAAAATGCAATGTTGAGGTCTTAGTATGGCTGTGATTGCTAATCTGCAGAACACTATCTACAACTACTACCACATCACAAGCAAGAGTACTAACACACTTACTGTGAAGAAGGCAGCCTAGAAATGGAGAACAAATGATTAAGACAAGGCTAAGGATGCAAGAGTCTTCACTCTAAGATCATGGCAGCAGGAATCCTCCAAGGCCTAGGTTCAAGCTTCTATACTGGAAAAACTCTTCTTGAATATTTGCAGTCACTTTAAGTAGTGGTGCATACAGTATCTACTGAGCAGACGGAATTGAAATCTACCTGCAGATTTACCAAAGACCTGGAACGAAGGAAAAGCCTCCAGTCTCTGCAGAAAATAGTGCAACTTAATTCACTCCAAACAGCTCCAGTAAACAGAGTGTAAACATCAGCTGTGTTACAATGACCTCAGAAGATAGGATTAAGTAGTATCTTATGAGCTGTGTTACTTAGCATCACATTTTGATTACAACATTCCCCTTCCTCACGTCCCCCCCAGCAATTCCAACTGCACAACATCCATTGTTTAACCAAAACGGACTATCTGATGATGGATACTTTTAAACTGAGTTAAATTGGCTGTGCAGCTGTTCAAACACTGAAGGCACTCACACGGATTTCTAGAGGTACTGCATTTTGAATCAAACTCTTAACCAGGAAAGAAATTGTGTCTTCCACATGATTTTCATGAAACATACATATAGAAAGAGAATTACAGGGTGAGGACCTCTCTAAATATGCATTGTAAAAAAAAATTTAATTAAAAATTACACACTTTAAATCTCTTTTGGATAGCATTTTCCCCAGGCAGGTAGGTCTCTGTTGTGAATTTTTCATAACGCTTATATTGGAAATTTAAGGAACATGATGTACTTGGAAAGACAAAAAAAAATGTAAATTAAGCAGCAACAACAAACCTATGAGATTTTACCCTGCTAATGATGTGACAGTCTTCTAAAACACTAATGGGCATGTTCTTTGACAATTTCATTGTGTTATTTGGAGAATGATTTTGAACCAGAACCAGTCTTCACTGAAAAGCATTCATATTACGGTTGATATTTCTCACGAAAAAAAATTGTAAAAACTCTGTATAAGTCTGTATAAGTTGCTTAGAGCATTTCTAATGTTTTGAACTTCATCCTGGAAACTCTAGATATAATTTCTGATATTTCCTTTTTCTTGGGTTGTTTTTTTGTTTGTTTGTTTTTGTTTTGTTTGGGTTTTGTTTTTGTGGTGGGTTTTGTTGTTTGGTTTTTGTTTGTTGTTTTTTTCTCTTTGTTTGTTGTTGTTTTGTTGGAGTTTTTTTAAAGCCAATTCCTGACTTCAGATTACATTACCTGGTGATTATATTAAAATATCCTGTGGAGGAAGGCTACTAAAGTAATTTTTATCCTCCTTTATCCCACAATAATTCTTCTATTATGCCTTTACATAGCAGGGCTGCTTCTGTCATGTCACTTGACATATAGTGAAATAACCTGACAAGGGAATCTTGCAAGAGAAGAAAAAAACTAGGAAGACCAGTCGTATCCTTTGAGGTGAGGACTAAACTCAGAGCCTAGAAAAAAGTCTGTGTATTAAGTTTAGCAATACTATTAACAAGACATATTCTTGAAAATAACTCAGAACAAATGCTGCTTTTATTACCTTCCTACTCCTCACAGGAACCTGATGATACAGAATTTATTCCCCTACTCTCTGATATGAATGATGACTCTCCATTAATCACTGTTTTACAAGTGGTTTTGCATATGGGTAAACTGCACAATTCTATTTCTCTGGAAAAAAATATAGTTTGAATAATAATGAAACAGCATTTTGTAAAAGATATATTCTCTTGATTTGTTTTACTGTCATAAAATGGCTGACTACATGGAAAGTATATGCACAGTTTTTCAAATTGCTTTCCTAGTTAAAAAAAATGTAACTGTTATTCTTTCTGATAATTGCAATAACAAATATCTTTACTATAATCAGAAGGTGCTTTCTAGAGTTTAGCTATAAGGACAATAAATGGGCATGTAGAAATCAAATTTCTAGAGCAGCCTTGTAAATGTTCATATCCTCTTTTTATTTTTAAGGCTCAAACTCACTCAAATACAGTACAATTATAAGTAATTAATATTAAATATAATATTGACACTTTCAAGTTTGAAATTATCGATTTGTCTAATTTGAAATTGTAAAAAAAATTTTTAATGGTGGCATGGACAAATGGATATGATGCCAGATATACGGAGTACTTGGTATTCATCTTGTACTTGGTCATGCACCATAACTTCAAACAGACAAAATGGAACCATAAGAAGACTGAAATATTAAGATATGCAATGAAAATGGAATAAATTCATAAAACTTAGACTGCTAGTTTCATATTATGAGAGAAAAATAAATTAATACTATGCTAATTCTTTCTCCTCTTACAATCTCTGTCACAATAATGAGGTACAATATTCTTTGATACACAGAATTGATAGGGTCCTAGTCAGTCCCAATTCAGTCTCAGAAGCTTTTATGAAAATGAGGTATGAAAAAGTCCATCATAAGCTTTGGCTCGAAATAGCATTTTGAGATCACAGGTAGTATGTTGGAATATGATAGTACCTTGTCACAATAATAATTGTGAGAGTGACAGATATCACAGACAACACTAATTTGGTTCTTCTTGTATTCTATAATGATGATAAGAATGGCCTTATTTTAGATGAGCAAAGGAAAAGAACCTGTTTATAGATGTTAAACCTCTCAGCCTTGCAATTTGCTTTCCCATAAAGAATCACAGCAAACTAAGAGAAAAAGCTTTGAAATGAGGTAAGCAGTACAACATAAGTCTTAACAGCTTTCCAGAAATGCACAAAACAGCTGCAGTTTGGTACCTAAAGCTAATGGTGCACTGTAGACTCTCAGCTGCAGAGCAGGCAGATGGCAGCATACAGCCATACATTTGTGAAATGAAGTAGAATTTCAACAGTGACCTGCTGAACCAGGATCCCAGGGGCTCACAGAAATTCCATACAAGTTTGACAGGATGTCCCACCATGACTTCATGGCCTACTTACAGATAAAAAAACCCCCAAAACCAAATACAAAACCAAAACAAAACCAAACCAAACCAAACAAACAAAAAACCAACATGAAAACAAACAACTATTCACTGTATTTACTGGTACCTTTTGGGAAGAAAAATATAGGTAACTGAAGAACAGATTGCAAGAATGAATGATAAACCTGACATAAAACAAAAATGCTGTTTCTAATAACCCAGATATATAAGCACAAAGATATATTCGTTATTATATATTCTTTAAGTGGGTTACTTGTCTGAATACTGTCTTAAAAAACAAGTTACAAATGTAGACTAACATATGGTTTCAGTTTGCATTCATACATTTACAGCATGGTTCTATTTTTAAACTTTTGAGTGTCAATACTCATACACATGCAGATTTTCAGTGACTTCAGTGAATCACACATGTAAGGCAGGAATTATATTTATGCTGGGCACTTTCCAAATGCACAGGACATGTGCGAGCATGTTGAGGAACTTCACATGATCTCCAGTAGAATTTTGGCAAGAACTTGCAGCAGAAACTATTAACTCCTATATGAGCAGAAACAGTACCTTATGAGGAAAAAAAAATTAAACAAAAAACTTTCATTCTGACAGGACAACTCACGTTGTTTAGAAATTGCTTGAATACACATGAAGTTCGTAGTGTAAAGCAGATGAACAGTAAAACATGAAAATTAAAAAAATTAGGTCGTCCCTATCTACCAAAGAAATATAGCACTTGAAGAAATACATTGTCTTCACTGGAAGATTCCTCATTTCATGGCCTGCCTAAGAAGAAATTTCATGCTGGCATAACTAGACAGGAAGGATCTCTGCAGCAAGGATTTCCAGCAGAAGCTGTAAGGTATAGGAAGCGTAAGAAGGGGGCTATAGTTCTACTTGAAGTGGAAATAGTTATCCTGTGTTGTCAAAAGACTATCACCAGACTGGAGAAGTAGGTAGAGCATCGCTGAGTTCTTCTCTCTCTGTTTCTAAAGTAAAGTAACAGAAAATCCATATAGGAAGGTAGAAGAAAAGAGTAAAATTCAGTTGTTATGTTGTTCATTTTGCACAGCATGTTTCTTTCATATGCCCACATTACTTTGGTTCAAAATGACTGAGTTTAGCAGAGCCAAGGATATTATTTCTATTTAGTGTAGGAAAGCATCCTGTAAGATGCAGACCAGTGTAACATTTACTTCAGTGAACATGTGTGCAGGAGTTGTTTTTCTATGATCATCTGTTATCAAGGAGTTTTCATATTGTAGTCCTCTTTTCTGTCACCATCTAACCCAGCACTCAGTCTCTTCTCATATTTAGTCTGGGAATAGCTGGAAAAATTAATTCCATCTCCCTCCATCACAGGACTTGTTGTCTTCAGTAGGACAAGTAGTGTGGGGATTGGTCGACTTTGCTACATCTGGAAAGACCATAAAGTAGATCAGATACTTTCTATTCACAGCATCACTTTTACAAGTGATTTTAAAATTTTTTAAAAGCTTCACTTCCTTTCTCATGTTGCTGTTAGAAATATCAACAATATAAGACATAAAGTATTAACAATATAAGACATAGAGTATTAACCTCCATGTTAGAGTGCATTGGTGAAAGAAAGTTTTACTGAACAAAGGCTGTCACCCAGGGAAACAAGATAAAATAATTAAGATGCATATTATTTTAAACCCATAGCATTATTTATGAAACAAAAATCTATTAAAAAAAAAAAAAAGAAAACCTTTGAAATCTTAAAAAAACCCAAAAACCTGAAAAAAAGACAGTGTCACAGGCTTCTCATAGGCTATGGAAATATGGGTGAAAGTGTATTGCTAAGAACTTTGTTTTCCAGCTTATTTCTTAAGGATATAAATTAAAAAATACTATTCACTAGAGTTTTTGCTTCCCTGCTGTATTCCCAGTGATTTTTATTTTTTTTTTTTAGTCATTGGCTAATCTCAGACAGATTTGTTAAAAGTAAACCTGTTAGCTATTAGGAATCTAAAAGGTGCAGGCAACTAACAGATAAGCAGAATGGCTAGATGTATTAGTGCTCTCAGTAAGAAAAAGACTGGAGCCTGGGTACAAAAATTATTGGACACCAGAGCATCCAGATGGGACAGAACTGTTACAAAAATTTAAAGACCATGTCTCATTCAAAGGCAAAAATAATAGAGAAAGCCTTAATGAGTTAAGTTCCATTATTTCCAGTATTGAAAACAAAACACTGGAAATGTCCTTTTGACATTATATGGCTTTTTCATATATTGAACAAGATTTACATGTTCAAATAAATATATAATTTTTCAGATAACTCAGATTTGCACACATGGAGTGCAAGATGAAACAGCCCGAGATTCCTATCCTGAGAGGAATCTTCATAAAAAGAAAGACAACTAGAACTACTATTCTCTGTTCCATCTTTCATCAGTTTTGGTTTCAGCCCAGTGACCTAGCTGTATCTTTAGCCTTAAGTCATCACTGTAAATAAATTCTGGCTTATTGGGCATGAAGGAAAAGAGAAGAAGGACTATATGACCTGTTGCTACAGCTATATAACAATTAAGAGGAAGAAAAATTGGTTTCAAATCCACAGACTACAGTGGTTTACAGCTACTGTGTTGTTTAGGTGGTTGTCTTTGGGAATAGATCTGTTCCATGTTTTTGGATGTCAAGATTAAATTACTTTAATCGCTCTGGGAATCTTCATCCTTAGAATTTGTGCAACTGTTTCATGCTTGCATATGGTTTGGAATGAATCCTGAGCTAATTAATCATCATGGTGTCATTTAAGCTATCTAGTTGAATTTAATGCTTACTAAAGGCTTTGCCAATATGTTCACCAGAATGTAGGCATAACACAGGTAGCAATGTCAGCTTCTGGGTTCCTCTATCTCGTTAGTTGATGGGTTGGTTACATTTTTAAGGTCATTTTTTTAGCTCATCATTAACACTATAGAAATCAAAAGACATTTCATCAAGTGCTTTGCTTCCAAATTCTGCTATTTAAGTTGCCCTTCCTAAGTCAGGTTTTATAAGGTGACTTACAAAAGGTAACTGCTGTTGCCTTCTGCTTCCCCACTGATATGAAGCACAGCTAGTTTGCTTTTCAAAGCTTTTCCATCCAAGCATGGGGTTCAGAAGACTCTTCATAAACAGCAGTGTAGTGTCTCTCAGGCTGCTCTCTCTGATGATAGGAGCATGATTGGAAGAAATCAGTCTTTGTGGCTACCCTGATTTCCAAATTGGACATGGATGGCCAGTTCTATTCAGATACACCTCTGAAGTCAATGTGACTTCTCTTTCCTCATTTTTAAATAGACATAAACTCTGAACTGCTGCATGGACAATGCAAATGCACAGTGAAGTGGGTTTAAATGGTAGGAAGAATTCAGCTGAGGCTTCTACATTATTATGTTAAATGCATAGGCATTTGCTTCATAGCAGCATATACTCAATACTTGTTATACAGATTGACATCATCTATGTCCATTTCTACAGTAGTAGTAATTGCATCTTTGTGAATTCTTGCCTTTTGCTAATGGCATGACTTCAGGGGATAAAGCAGTCAAGGTAGAGTGGTAGGGAAGCTGTCTGTATCTCCAGAATTGCAGAATACATGTCATGGACATAAACAGAGGTGAAATAATGTGACAGAACAGAAATAAATCCAAAGCTATTAGAGCATTAGTTGGATTAGTCATTAAAATTATTCATATACTGTCCTATTTCTATCAGCCTATCTGTGTAAATGAGGGATAGAAAGATGTTCAGATTTTTTTACAATAAAGCTTGTAGATTTACTTCCCAAATAGCCTTTCTTCAGGCCAGTTACACCAACAAAGTGTTGGGGAGGGACTTTGTTTTCCTTTGCAGTAAATAGAATATGGACTTGGTCAAGGTGACACTTCGGATAGATCTGGAATTCTTTAGCATACATCTGATAAAGTGCAAGTATAAGAAAACACTTTCAATGTCATTTCTCAGCTGGCTGCTAAATTATTTCTGTCAATCAGACTAATGAATGCACTGGGTTACATTTGTAGTCCTTATTTATATAGTTAGATTTAGAATCCCCCTCATAATCCTCCTTTAAATTAATCCCCATTTATATCCTCATTTTAATTGCATATCTCACAAATGCCTATTTTCAATTGGAGAACAACCCAAAAACGAACCATCAAGGAAGCAACAGCAGAGAAAGAACATTTCAGAAGAGACTATTTTGAAACATATTAATGAAAAAATACAAAAGATAATTTTTTCATCATGTAGCTATCATGCTGTAATTCCTACACGACTTGAAGACTGAAGCAGCCTCTCTATGCTGTTATATGAACTACCCTAGTTCTCTTTGGATAACCAGGTTCCGTTGCCATGGTTCAGAATTATAACACTGCAATATCTTTGCTTAACTTCTCACAGACATCCATAAAATATTTAAATAACAAAGTTATGTTAAAGTAATTTTGCTGATGTGTCAGAGGAGGTAAACATTACCTAAGAACTGTAACAAATCCCTGAAGATGACTCTGCACACAAGCCAGCAACCTTTCAAATTTCACAGGCCTCTTCCTTGAGGCTGACTGATGAGCATGGCTGCAGTGGCATTCATGCAGTAGCAGGATACACAGCTGTCTGAGCAGCATGACAAAGAGGGACTTGAACTGGACTGGAGCAGAAATATATCCTGGAGAGTCTGGGTCACCTGCACATGGCGCTTTCTGTCTGATTTTTGTCTATGCAGCCATCATCACAATAACATGCATTTTTTTTTAAAGGAGTAAAATTTTTTGAGAGAAGCAACATATATATTTGTATAGACAGAAAAGAACCTTTGTCTCACAGGTTATTTTGGGTACTTTAATATACCTTATTTGCTTCTTACTATTCCTACTTGATGGCATTTCATAATCTGTCTGACCATACTGGAACACTACCACCTCCTTTGAAATTGTCTTAACTGTAGGCATCTTCCTCTATAAGTTCATGGCCAAAGCATTTTGTACTTGAGAAACAGTATGAATCTTGCATCTATACTTATGAATGAAGGCATGATGGTATAATATCTGTACAACTTGTTTGTTTGTTTGTTTTTTGTTGTTTGGTTTGGGGTTTTTTTGGTAGCAGAAATACTAATATGTAAACTAGAGCACAAAGAAAAAACAAAGGACTGAATTATATGGATAGTTATAGCACATATTACTGCCCTATGGAAGTGGGGTAGATGAAGAAGACTGCTTTCCTTCCTTTGATGTTGGAAATTATATATAATATAATTTTAAAATGGTAGAATCACTCAGTTTCATTCTTCTGACTGTGACAGCTTTGTCAGTGCTTTGGCCTGAAAGCTATTTTTACAATGTGTTTCAGTGAATGATAAAGATGGTAGATGAAACTGAAGACAGGCTAACAGCCAAATGTGCTTTCTCTGAGTAGTCACCTATAGTATTTGTTGTATTTTAGTTTATATCTCTTTACAGAATTTCATACAGCTAGATGGGATTTTTTTTTTTTTTCTGGCTGCCTTCTTAGAATAAGTTGACACTGTCTTCTCATGTTTTGGCCACAGTTCAAAAGTGACCCAACATTTTCAAGATATATGAAAAATTACAATTCATATTTTGTACATTTCTTGAATATATTTTTCAGTGAATGAAATCATTATATATGAATGTTATAAAAAATTTAGAATGTTGTAAATAGTTACAACTGGGTAGAGAAGAACTTCCCTTTAAATTCCCAGTTTACTTAACCCATCCCAGTTTAATAGGTGAAATATTTTCTCAAAGATTTAACTTTTTAGCCTACAAAGTATAGCCATATTTGAGACTTTCTCTTATTTTATATTTGGAAACAAATAATACTACGTAAGCCATCCTTATCTTTCAAAATTCAGTCTATTATCCTGGATAATGATATCATCCTGATTATCATACTATCTAAGAAACTGCTTAATAGTAAAAGCAATTATAAACTATTCATTTGAAAAATAGTATATTAAAAATTCAGTTAGAAAAACTAGTGAGATAGAAACTCTCTTAATTTCCCATGGATTTATTTTTTAATTATTATTCCCCTAGCTTTATAGTTTGGTAGTTACAGAAATATTGTAGTTACTGTCAGTGTCCAATAAAGCATTTTTAAGTGCTTTCTTGAAACTGAAAGTTGTCTAGTTTATACCTCAAAAATTTGCGAAGGAAGATGAAGAATGAACCCAGTGATTCAGAAGTTATTTAATATTCACATGAGATATTTAGGCTATCAGCAGGAAATGCTTTCAAACTACTAAGGGCATTTCATAGTTCTTTTGCAAAAGTGCACACTTTGGATTTTAAAGATTCAATGTATTTGTGAACAGTGGTAATTTAAAATAACCTTTCTGTTTCAAATCATCCATATTAATTTTATATCTAGTGTTGCATGTGGCTTAACCTTCAAGTAATGGCTGTTGATAGAAGAGCTGTAGGACATCTGAAGAAAATATAAAGCCATCAGGGGAATGTTTTTAGGCTAAGGCTTAGGCTGTGTTTCATAACTATATTTCTCTCAAAAAAAAACCCCAAACCACAAGTACTTCTTGCTGCAATCAGCATATATTTTCCATCTTGAATAAGATGCCCCATTTGAATTTCATTTTTGGGTGAGTACTATCACCAACACTTTCCCCTGGCTACAGAGAAAACAATAACTTTTTCATCAGAATTTAATGTACAGTTTTGTACTAGTGTAACTCTACATGGTTATGATTAATGACCTACCTATTGCATTTTCATAAGGGTTGGAACTTCAAAGTACCAAGTAAAATATTGGCCTTATTGAAGTCAATAACACAATTCCCATTGACTTAAGAAGTTTCAGAATTTCATTCACTGTCCTTTGATTTCACATTGTTCTTGATTGCTCATTTTTTGAGTATTCAGGAGATGACATGAGAGATGACAAAATATGTATTTTTATCTATTCGTGTTCTTTTAGATAAGTTGCAAACAGCTGTTGTTTCTTAAACATACCTATGTGTTCTTGCTATGTATGAAGAAACCTGGACTTCAAATATCACTGTCAAAATCATGTGAAAGTAACACACTGAATTGGTACTTCGCTTGTAATATTTTAGATACACACACAAATACATGTACAAGTTTCAGTGATTATACAGTCTTATACTTGAACACAGAAATGCATTTTGAATATCTGATTGTGCCGTGACCTGAAGATTAGAAGTTTGATTTTATTCTAAGCCTGAAAATTCTTTAAACACTTTAAACATAGTTTTAAATTCTTAAATAAACAATGTTTCAGTCACTTTTCATCACCTATTAAATATGAAAGTCTAATCCTAAGTGAAAGTAAATCTAATACTAAGAAAAGGCTTTTCAGCATGTTCTTTCCTTTGGCCCATTGTAGAGTGTCAGTGTTTCAGAGCCAGAAGCAGGGCTTTATGGGTTCACTCTTTATGACAACATGGGAATCAAATACACAAATTATGAAAATAAACACCAACCCCAATGTGATTCAACATTACTACCTGATATTTTATATCCACTGAAGTACTTTGTCTTCAGATGTTTCTGTGCTTTTGGATCCTTATATTTGCCTCCATTAACTGTGCTGGGTTTCAGAGTGATCCACTTAATGTGGCACGGTGTCCTACTAAATAAAATGCCTGATTACAAGAGAGACTGCCAAACATACAAGAAAATAAAAATAGGAAAGAAAAAATCCACAACCTCTAAGACACCAAGAGACAGGGTTTATGCTTAAGATGAGCTCTGTGACTTCATTTTCTTGTATGTAAAACAGGCACTTACATGCATTTACTTATTATATATATGTTTTGTGAGACCCAACATCTCAATATCTTGGGTGGAAGGGGTTATAGAATTATCATAAGACAATATTAATACAACTATTGGTATTACAGTGGTAATATAGTCCAAGCTGTAAAGCTGTATTAGGTTGTGTTTTAACCTTCTAAGGAATAATTAAACATGAGCAATTAGATAAAACTCTGATGTCATAGAGAAGAGACTGACTGATCCTAAATGATACTATACTGTAAAACAAGTGCTCAGTAGCATCAGAGCAACAATAAATCCTTGCTGTTTGACTACACTAAACCTCTGTTGCATTACCTATCGTATCTATTTCTGTCCCTAGTACATCAGTAAGGGTTCGTTCAGCACTACCACCAGAAGAAAGGTACCAGAGCCACAGAAAATATTTTTACCTGAACAGCCTGATTATATCAGCAGTTGAATGTCTGTTCTTCACCCCAAAATGCTGGATTTGTCAGGAAAGCCATATCAAATGACAGGCAGAAATGTGTATATGTACCCATGCAGTTGACCTAGAATAGTAAAACATATAAAGAATAATTTGTAACTGTAACCATCACATAGAGTAGATTAGCAGCTAAAATTGTAAAAAGGCATACTAGAACTATGACAGCAGTCTTAGAGAAGATACCCAAGGAGGTTTGCAGAATCCCATTTTATGGTTTTACTTGCAAGAAGTATGAACACAGAGATAAAAAGCTGGCATATTTCATCTTCCCTCCAACTTGACTAGGTCTAATAGAATTCTGGTTATCAATAAAACAAAAGGGCGATTGAATTTTGATGTTCTTCTTGTGAGAGTGAATTATAAAACAGAAAACCTTCATCTTTGACCATTCTCCGAGAGAACGTCCCCCTGCATTCTATGTTAAATTTATATCTGATGTCATTCCATTTAAAAATCAGTGATAAACACTACCATTGGGTAATAATAATTTCACTTCAGTTTGATTAGATGTGCTTCAGCTTATAGTCATGGTCATTAACTACATTCATTGCAGAGGGAATATAACACTAATCTGTTTGGATTAAATTCCCACAGTCAAACAACCTTGGAAGAAGTTAGGTGCTCTTTCTGGGTTTTACAGATGTGTAACTTCAGGAAATCTAGTTCTGAATCAAAAGTGTGAATATGAGATTACCGTCCCTGCTGTTAACATAGGTATAAAAAAATGAAGTTCCAAGAAAGTGACAGGCTGATGGTACTTACCATAACTTATCATGATTCACAAATTGATTTTCTGGCCTTACATATCTTTAAAAAACAGTTGGGCTTTTTAAATACCGTCATTTTTCATAAGCTGATGAGTAAGCCTGGGATTTAGAGCCTCCCAGCAAACATTCCTGCCATGATCCAATTCTCAAATGAACACATTTACAATATGAACTCCTCAATTCTGTTTTTCTGCTGTACATTGTTTGTGAAAATCCTCAAGACCCCCAGGAGCATTCTTTTGCTGTATTTCTGTATTCACATGAAGATCCTCAGCCCTCAGCATTTCTTTTGCAACTGAAGCTAATTGACTTTGTAAGCACACAGGGAGTATATATCTGTATCACAAGTTATGTCAGTGATTTATTTTATTTTAGTCAAAATATGAGTAAAACTGATCATAGGATAACATTCTCTCATCCTTTTGAGGTCTTCTGCTTAAATTTGTTTTGATTCAGAATACAGACTGACATTAAAATTAAGTTAAATATTATAGGTGGTCCCAGACCCATCTACAAAACCAGACGTGCATCCTCAGCTACTCAAGATTCAGTATTGCATGTATAGGTTTGAAATACCATATACCTGGGGTGAAGGAGCACCTTAAGGAGAACTTCAGGCACCTAAATATCTTATGATCTTAAATGTTCAAGTCAAAAACTTCTTAGGAAAACACTACCTTCCCACTCTGAACTAGCCATGGTCTAGGGCCACTCTGAAGGACTCTCAAAACAAAAGTCATCATTTAAATGTTGACTACCTTGAACACAGGTATTTCTGTGTTGAACTGAGGAAAAAATAACTAGATGCAATGTTTACTCAAAAAGCTGAACATCAGAACCATTTTTGTGAATTCTTTCTCAAACGTGGATTATTCCTGATCTAGCAAAAAGTTCTTTAAATCTTATGACAATGATTTTAAGAACCAAATGGTGATAAAATTTAACTTAAGAAAAAATAAGCCCAAATAGAAAGTAGTGGCAAGTTATCTATAGCTAATTTGTATTTTAATGACAAATTAACTTTACCAGACGGTAAACTGGTCTTTTCAGAGAAGAGCATCATAGGCCTCTTATTACTTTTATTACCAAGCTGCAGCTACATAAACTTTTTACAGGCATGTGCACTTACTCAACCACGGACTGCCACAAGGTGTCCTCTTCTCAGTAATTGCTCTCTAATAGAGCCAGGGAATAGCACTCCTCTTTCGAATGGAGTTTTCTCATTAAATTACAATCTCAATCTCTGAGTTTAAGTCACTCTTTCTACTCTGTTATACTCATTTAATTTTACCACCCAGGTGTTTGACGTGGTTTGGAAAAATACTTAAATGTCTCAACATCTGGAAATAAAGTTTATATGCTGCCATGTTATGATTGTATGGTAGTGTATAAACTTTTTTCTCCAGAATAAAAATGCACAGCTATAACTATGTAGATTCTGTGGAGTTTATGATTTTAAACAAAGGCATCAAACAGCTTGTTAACAAAGGGGTCACCAGTAGTTCACATTTGCCATAATAATGTTTTCCAGGTAGCTATCACTGTATTGATGATACTTTACCTCTCTTGGGAAGGTTTTCTGCTCAGACAGGAAAGCCAGTAGTCATGAAGCCTGTTGCATAACACAGTCACTCTGATACCATTGTTACTCTTAATACGAAAGTCAGTACCATCCTGCATGTCTTCTACCTAGTCTTAGAAAGTTATGTTTAGTTGCAGAAAGGTTTTGAAGAGCAGCCACACAATTTATTAGAGGATAGAAAGAGGTACCTAAAACCAGCAGCCGATCCATTGCATTTGTTTGTCTAGATGTAGATTGGCTGCAGTACCAGTTCCTTAAAAGTGAGGATCGTGTTCTGTAAAGTCAGATATGGACCTTTGCTGCTGTGCTTTGCTTTCCAAGTATGTGTGGTGTAGCCAGCATCAAGCAGTGCCTCGTTCTGTTGGTTTGCAAGCAACAAGCTGAAGTATTAACATGTGGAAAAGTCAAACCTTCAAGAAAAAATGAAGTATTGAAAGCTCTTGTCTCATGTCACTTTTCAGTTATTCTGTATTTTACAATAGTGTCACTTTTTCTAATATTTTATGTTGCTTCTTATGTCTACATACTAAAAATTTCTAACACTTTTGAATAGTAATACACAATAATCAGATAGACATCTGTCAAGGCCAGATGCAATGATTTCCTGTGGCTGGTTTGGGCCAGAGTGAGTGATTAGATATTCTGTTCTGCTGTGACCTCCTGTAGAAGTCACAAGCAGAGTGTTTGCAGACTACGTCTGCTTATTCATCCTCAGCCAATTCAGATCCCTTACAATTCAGAGCAGTCCTATATACACAACAGAGAAAGCTACCATGGTAATGCAGATCCTGGGAAGAACAGCCTTCTTTTTCTAGTAACAATATGACAAATATATTGCAAAAATAATACCGACACTTAAGCCAATATTACGTAATTAAGTATGAAGTGCAGGATTTTCAGAATTTTCTCGCTGGCAAAGCTTTTAAAATCTTATCAAACATATCTCATTGTATTTTCCTTTTTTTACAGTCTTTCTCTCCTTGCTGGAATCGCAAATATGATAGTGTGTTTGCATAGTATTGGGGTTTTGCGTTAGGTTTTTTACATGCAAGTTGGAACCAAATGTTTTAATTTTACAAAAATGAACTATTAAAAATGTGACTCACTAACACGAAGCTCTTAAGCACTTCAAAATTCTATCCTGTACTACTTTAGACATTAAAGTTTATGGAAGTCAAATTTTATTTGTCATTTACCTTAGTGCTAATATGTCAGGTGTCTAATATTTGCTAACGTGTGTCCAGGCTACTACCCCTAGTGAGGGTGTCATTCAGTCATTCATTTGGGCATACCTCTAATTTTAGACATGGACCCATTGAATCCAACTCTTGATTGAAGACAGCAAGGTAATTTAGGACCTTGCTGGATCAAGACCCAAAAAAGGTTCATTTCAATCTACAAGGGCAGCCATTAGAGAGACTCTAGTTTAAACCACTTGCAAATAGGAATTCTAACATATTTACATCCCTTCTGTACTTGTACTTAGGGACAAATGATCCTCAAGATCCTCCAGTACATTGCAGCCCAAAACATTAGCTGACTTTCTTAAAGTCATCCTGCACTTAGTGGCAGAAACAGGAAAAAAAAATCTGCTTTCTCAATTAGTATCTCTGAAATATAATATCTCCTTTTCTGTTACCCTTCCATTCTGTTATCCTTCCCTTCCATTTCTGTTCTCTCCCGTCACTCCCACCCCTTTCTCCTGCAAAAAGACTAAATGAAAAATGTACAGAAAGGTTAAGGACAGAGAGTTTTGTTATTGATACCTAGAAGTGGTTTGCAGTTAAGTACTGAAAAGTACAGTCAGGAGTCATCCAGACATATTCTCATCCCTAAAAAAAAAAAGATGAAGCTTCCACCAGCAAATACATGCTATGGCCTTAAGTATCTCCCATCAGTGCTAGGCTATGAAAACAGTAACATACTATACTACCCTTCATCCCTTGGTCTCACTAAACATTTGTTCCACATCTATCAAACCATTCAGTATTACTTTCTATTCTATATTGTACTTAGTATTCCTGGAAAAAATATTTATTGCTCATTGGTATGGCATATGGCACAGTCATTTAAAAAATACATTTCCTGGATATTTTACTTCTCTATGGGCTGTCTTTGCCTCCATTTCTTTTATTGCATCTCTATTCACAGACTGTACTCAAAGCATCATGAATGTTGCATTTACAGTGTTGCTCTCTAGATGACTTTTTTTTTGTCTGTCTCTTTGGATTCTTTAATGGATCTGATTGATCAGAAGACAATAGAGCTGACACTTTAATTCAGGACTACCCAGTCTCTGCTTCTGCAGTTCCTTAGAGTGCACTGAAATTCCAAAACATCCTACTTTTGATTAAAGCAAACCTCCTGTAAATTTCACTCTAAAAATATTCAGATTTTTTTTTCTCAGGTTTAGAATGTATCTGAAAACAGGAAGGGGGAAAAAGGAAATATTAGTTTAAAAAGCACACAAAAATCTATATTATTTCTCAGCCATACTACAAAAGAAGTTTAAGGGAGGGTTTTGGATGAAACAAGTGAACTTCCTGATCCCATCTAACCACAAAATCTTACATGATAAAACCACTCTCTTAACCAGGCAATGATCTGGGGGAAAAAAAAAAAATGTACATGTGTAATATGTTACAGTACTGCTCCTTCAGACTTCCAGATATATAACATAATATATATAACTTATATAGACTTAATAAAATATATGAAAATAACTATTGTACTAATACATATTACGTCAGATAAAGCCATGACAAGTAATTGGTTGGATGTTTCACCTTTATTAAGCTGTGGTTTTCATTACAAACCTACTCAAATTTACCATATTTAATGCCTTTGCAATGTTTGACTTTTTTAACTTGAAAATTTTCTCCCAACTTCAGGTATCTTTTAATGTCCTCTCATGAAGAACTTTACATGACTCCTTTCAGAATTTCATGAGTCTAATTAAGGCATTTACTAACACTTGCTAAGAAGGTAATTCCAATACTGTAGAATTACCATGTTTTCTCTTGAGAACAAGAGAGGTCCCAGCTATAAAACTTTCCCTATCTCTGGAGCAACAGGACTGAAACATTGCCCTAGAGAGCTTAAGCTGGCATTTTAATTCTGCAGGGGAAACAACACCTTTATTCTTGATTTAGACTAATTAAAAAAAACATGGAATCTGGACTATTACTTGACCCCGACAACAGAATATTTTCATTTTATATCTAGCTTCTAGGTTGCTGTTATCATAATGAATGAATCTGCAAAGTATACTGCTGTTTCAGTAACACTTATCTAGGGATTACCTACAGTCAGTACCTGATTATGTCTAATTTTCTCTCTAAAAAAAAAAAGAACTTTTCCTGAGAAACTATAGTAATGTAAACTATTCTCTTTCATATACTCAGATTTTTTGGAGAAGATTTAAAATACTGAAAGGACTATTAGGGGCATTCTAAGTAACCCTGGAAGAATGAAAATGGTAGGTGAAACGCTTTGTACCACTTGTAAAAATAGAATGTAATCTGATTTTTTTAAAGCTTCAAAGTCTGCTCTGCCTTGGAACGTGAATATGTTGAAAATTATTACTGGTGTCACTAGACTGTCTTGTCTGAAGAAATGCTCCCTCCTGTATTTTTTGTTTACAAATGTTGTCGATGGAGTGCGCTGCTTTTTGACTACCACTGTAGACTTACTGGATATCAAATTACTCCCTGACTGGAGAAAACAGAAGTAACTATGCCATGGCATAAAAACATGATATTTTCAAAAGAGTTTATGGGCACACTTCAGGGTAATACAGTGTTTTTTAATTAAGATCTCAGTTTGACCAATAAAGAATAAGATACTCAATCTTAAATGAACACTAAGCTAGATAGTACCTGTTTTTAAAAATGAATGAATTGGGCACAGAATTATGGCACACTTGAGATAAATTTCAGGAGGAAGGATGACTTGTGCTGATGCTCTGGACCGGGCCTTAAATGATCTTGGATCCAATCCCAACTCTGCCCTCAACTTCATCTAGAGACACATTGGCTTCTTTAGTCAACATTGCATAGGTATTTAGATATTTGAAGGTGTAGAGAAATGTCTACTAAGGTTTTGAAAAGACTTTACGACACTAGTCAATTATATCCTCTTGACTTCAAACTGGAGACCTGATCTCAAACATGGCCTATACACAAATGATAAATGGCATAAAGTCCTTTTTCAGATGTTACCTTATCTAAGACCCAAATTGATCATCGCACATCAGCAACTGATCGAAATAAGTCAACACCTCCTCACTCCTGAGGATTTTGTTCACTTTCATTAACCAACAGAATATGAATTGCTGTAATTTAGGGCAGTTAACCATCCACAGGTCTTCTTAAGATTTTCTTCCCCTTCACCTCCCATGGTCACCAAGTAGAAAATTTTGAATGGATATATGCCCTTTGGTTACCAGAATAAATCCCGTCATTTAACTATGGATATCAATTTCTGTCTGAAGTTTCTTCAGCTTTTTCCTCCCCCCCCCCCCCCCCCCCCCCCC
>WTSP01020029.1:9682-29817 GCA_025331215.1 Actenoides lindsayi
AAGCCTGATGTTCCTACCTCCCTCACCACTTTTGTTTTTTTTTCTCCAAAATTGTTTTCAGTTTTTTTAGACAAAACTGAGACCAGCTTCATAAAGTCAATTAGCTAAACGGTACAATTAGGATACTATGTTTTTTATAACCTACTGTAGTCTTTGAACATAATTTGGTTTTGTCATGCTCTTACGACAGCGTATTTAAGAACTAAAATCAGGCCTATGGGATATATGCCTTCGTGTACATTAATATAACATTACAACAATCCCATTCTAGAAGACATAGAAGAAATTCTCCACCTTACAAGCTTTTTCATTAAGAGAAAGTATTTTTAAAAGCTTTTTTCCTCCTACAAATTAGAGGCAGCCGTACCTTTATATTAGATACTTAGCATCCTTATTAATACTCTACTACTTCTGGCTGAGTTCATCAGTCACTACTATCACCAATATTGTTTATTAAAGCTTGGTTCAGTTTACAGAGTTTTTAAAGTTTCACTTATCCATTAACACCCTTACCAAAAATCATCTTATATGAGTGGTATTACTTTTTAAGATGCAGGCGAAGTGAGTACTTTTAACTAAAATAACATAGTATCTTTACATAGGTTTCCTATAATGCTACTTTCAAGGCTGTGTCATTGTTGGTTTTGGTCCTCCAGCTCAGCAATAGACATAGGTGTCTACCATCAGATGTGAATACAGAAGTGCTAATGCCAGCGTGCTTGGTGAGCATGCAGTTCTTAGGTCAGAGTTTAACCTTTAATTGTAGGGTTTAGGTATGTGCAGCAGCAGATCATTCTGGTTCTAGGCTTTGTGGCAATACAATGTTGCACAGAGACATGCCTAAATACTAATTCCCCAAAAGAAGCACATTGTATTAATTTTTTCTCAAACCATGACTAACAAAATGGAGAAAGTTTCTCACCTTTATCATAATAACCTAATGGCTTTGGATCCAAACTTATATAAAGGAGTGCCACAATGTCCAAGCTATAGGAGAAGGACATTTAAAATGATGCAGAAAATGGATAAAAATATATAGCAACAAATGGAGTCAGAATAAAAGTCCATCTTTTTTCCTGTTCAAAGCCCTGACTAAAATTTAAGAGATGTGCATCTTCTTGTCTGGCTCCTTCTAGCCTTTTGGCTCTTGTATTATTACTTGTTCAAGCACTGTCACATCCTGATAATTATGCTACCTACTTGGGATATAGGATCTGTGATGAAGAATTACACTTTCCTGATTGGAGATCAGTTCAGAATCAGTATCTCCCATTATGTGCCACCATACACTGGCCATTGCTTGACTGTTGAAACAAGAGGTACCAATTGCTGCCTTCTCCTTTGCTAAGTATCTGGTCACAGACCCTCATCACCTAACATCCAAGAGCACACAAGGGTACTTAATTTTAGTTTGGTGCTTCATGGGTTCACTGTGTATGAACAGAAGACCTAGGCAGCTTCTAGTCTAGACCTTAAGCTTCCTCTATTACCCTGTAAAAGTGCCTCATTTTTTCTACAGACTATGGCATCTAATTCAGCCGGTCTGTGGCAACCTGCTGCTGAAATAGTTGTCTTATTTTTAAATGTTGAAGTCAACCACAGGTGTCTGTCTTCACCAGTTGGAAACTGACCCAGGGATGTTTAATTTAAGGCACTGAGTGCTGACAGGAAAACAAAGCCCTTCAGCTTTGGAACCAGGAACTCTTAATTCAGAGTAGCTGGGGAGAGCCTTCATGGAAATAAAACATATTCCACATTAAACTGCAACCATCAGCCAGAGGCATGACAGCCCAGATAATTAAAACCAGAACTATTTCTGCATAAAATCTGTTAGTAGGCTGAGTCGAAGACCACAAGGGACCCTACAGATGAAAAATATCTCAGCAACCCCTGTTGCAGCCCACAGTGTCCTCATGCAGCCTGTTTCTAGTCCCACTCCCTCCGCAGATCAAGTGCTTGTCTCTGTCCCAGTCCCAACACCAGTACTGGCTTGGGCCTGGGTGCAAACCCAGACATTTTGAAACAAAATTGTGATGTTGATCAATCACTAAGCTAATTTTCTTTCAAACAAATGTGTTAGTGGAAGAGAGATCTAAAGTCAGATTATATGCAAAAACTGAATTAGGTCTCTCCATAAGAGCCGTTGAATTATTTTATGTGTTTATTGCTATGTAAACAATTTGCATTTTCCAATGGATATCTCCTTAATAATTTCCCCTAGTCCTACAATAAAAAAAAAGTATATCTAGAATTACCTGGAGAAGAGAAGATTTTAAAACAGTCAAGCTTGCAGCAGCTCTGCTGACTTCAGTGAAGTTCTACCAAAAGATGAATTTTGATTCTTCTTTAAACACTGATACTATTTTTCTATAATAAAGCCATGAAAAACATAAATCAAAGGTAGAATTATTACAACCATATGGTAATAGAAACAATGTTGAAATTAACTCAATTTGTTAGAGTTTTTTTAATCACTGCAACATATTATTTTTCTAGTCATCACTGAATTTTTTATCTGGAGAAATATCATCATACTAGTAGACAAATAATTCCATGCAATATCTGCTATTCAAGAAAGTTATCTGTATTGCAACATAATTACTTCAGATGACATACTGACTCCTAATTACAACAGATATAGCTAATTACTTTGGTTCATCCTGTAAATAGCTCATCATGTATCTTTATGAGAATTTAGTAATGACACGTTGCTCAGTGGGATTATGTATGTAGTTTGATTCTCCAGATTTTATGCATACAGTTCTTATTTTTCAATATCTGCATAACCTTTCCTTCAAACTTCAATTATTAGAAACTTAATGTTGGTTAATAGAAGAATATTCAGCAGAATTCAAGTGGTAAAAATTGGTACAAATGGGTTTTTTGGACACTATTTTCAATCCCTAAAGAGGAACTTAACCTGTGTCAGATTTGCCACTATGCCCCCTTAAAAAGCTCTCTTTCTCAGACAGTGACAAGGAAAATGGTGATTCACCAGTGCATTGCAAATGGATTTCTTCTGTAAAAACTAATGTATTCTTTTCCTCCTTGAGTTTACACCATGGAAAAGCAGTGGTAGGTGAAAGCTGTGTGTAGTGCTTCTGCTACCTGCCCGCAGAAGTGAGGCATGAGTAACAAACTGGTGGGATAGATAAAGAGTAAGTACCAAAATGCAATCAAAATTCATTGGAAAATGGATGAAAGTCTAACTTTACTAAAAAAAAAAAAATCCCACCTGTGTTGTTTAGATCCTACATCAAGCCATAATGATGTCAGTAGACAGTTAAGCAGCTTTCTATTTTATCAAAAACACTCATTTTAATTTGATTTTGTGTTAACTTGGCCACAAAAGGTAGAAATGTAAAAAAAAAAGCAAGAAGTTATTATAGCAAAAAATTTTTGTTCAAGTACATTTGAAGGGTTTAATGAGAATATTTAATATTGGTAATATGAAGCAGTATAACATATGTAGTGGACAAATTAAGAGATTATAGTGATTTTGGAATAACTTTTTTTTCATTCTACATCATTACAGAACTTTTAAAATCAACTATGAATTGAACTTCACACATTTATACTGTAGAAAGAAGGTCTAAAAATATTCCTTGACCAGTTCCAAATGTGTAGCATGACATTTTTCTTCCTTTCTAGTATGTTTTTAACCAAGTACTTCCACAGTTTTTACTGAAATCAAGAGTTCTCAAAGATTTTCATCAACTCCTAATGTCAACCAAGACAGAGAATAATAAAAATGTATTTCACACATATACAAACTTCCCTTTATCAGTTCTAGGTTGCATATATTATTACAGAGCATTACTTCTTTAAAATAAAAGAAAACCAAATAAAACTTAATCTCTTGTAATATTTTACTCAAGTCAGCAAAGGTGATCCAAGCATGACTTTAGTGTCTTCTCTTGCATTAAAAAATGATGGTGAAGAAAACACGTTTGTCTTTTCTACTCTAGTATATCTGAAAACTACTTGTAAAAAAGTGCAACTATCCATGCAGTACTGGAAAAATTCAAAGCATTTTACTTATTAACAGTGAGTTACTCCAAAAGCCCTGGCCAAATATACATTCTAATATGTATTCCGCTTTTCTTATTGTGGACTGAACACAGTCCTTACTTTTTGTCCCAGCTTTGCTACCTACTGCCAAAAAACCTGTTTTACATCTCCAGAGACAGCTGTATTTTAGTTTCAAAGAAAGTGATGTAATTTGTTAAATGCTTTATATTCCATTAGGGCAAGTAGCAGTATCTAAGTCGAAGACATTTTGAAATAGATCATCAGGTGGTACACATGATGAGGTTGCTTCAGAAAAATTATGGAGACAGGTGGTATAAATCTGCAACCACCTGCCTCAGTATAATCTCTTGGGTTGAGGATTGATTCTGTTTCACTGAAAATGGGGAAAATAACAACCTTGATAGAGAACCTGGCAAAAAGACTGTGACTCTGCCTAAATTAGAATTCTACTTCTGTTATTGCCCACTCCTCTCTATCATTAATTAGACCATTAAAGATGTTGTCTCATATTTGGAGGCACACAGCTGTTGCTTCAAAGCATTCATAAAAACAGAAATGGTGTAAGCTTTTAAATCCCACTTCAAACTTTCTTATATGTCTTCATATTCATATGGACCTATGTATAATTTTTATTATATAGCCATTAAATAAAAAGTATCACTTCTTGCTCATGAAGGTCTTGATCACAGGTGGCTTGATTTCGAGAACATTCTGAGAAACAGCAATAAATGAATACACACACGTACAGACATTGTTACTTTGCTTTTCCAGTCAGACACATCACTGGAATGTGGCAATTGAAATGTTCTTTGTGTTTGATGATGATTTTTTGACACAGTCATTCAAAGTTAGAGCAAAATATGTTTCCTGAAGCACCTCTGCAATATCAGAGGACAGTAGTATTTCTCATTCTGTACTTCATTAAACACAACACCCCTGTCAGTTAAAACAAAAATTGCCACAGGTGACATCTGCTGTTGCAGCTTTAATCAGTGCTTCCTAGATTTTTTGGTCATTGATAACCTTCAACAATTTATCAAAATCTATTCAGTAGAATTCAGTGAAAAGTTTAAGTAGTATGGACTTGCAATTATCTTGGAGATTGTTTACCATGCTTCTGGTTCAGATTTCTACAAAAAGCTTGCAATTTAACATTTGTTTTGTAAACAGCAAATTGCCAAAGATCAAGTCTCAACATGACAGGAACATAAAAAGAAACCAGAACTTATGGAAGACTCTGAACTACAAAATTCTAGAAATGAGAGATCATATTAAATTTAGAATATTGAGTTCCCAATGAATCTTTAGATCAGTGGGTTTAAAATCAACAGTCTGTAGTTTCTTTGGTAACTCTCACCTCCCCTTTTACTACTCCACTTAGCAAAAGACAACTCATTAAGATGATTATCTCTGAGTCTTATCTTACCTTACAAGGTATTTTTCATGTCTTGAGGTACCATTAAAAAGAATGCTTTTATGCTTTTATTCATGTAAAATTAATGAAGCTAAACACTTGCATTGAAAAATTATGTTTACAGAAAGACTGTGATGCTAGCACAAAAGAAATTCATTTTTAAAGGCATAGAAAAGGGTTAGAATTCATTAAAATTCAGCACCAGCATTCAAGCACAGAAGCAAATACAAATGGAAATGAACATTGGACAGCCAGAGATGAGTAACAATTAGGATTAAGATATTTCCAGATTTCTGGTGGGAGTTTGTTACTGAAGAATTATTTTTTTCATTCAAGTTGGTGACATGATATTTTTGATCTTTGAAATGGTTTTACTTTAATATTTATGATGACATTTTGTTTTAATTTATAATTTCTAGTTATTTCAGAATAGCACACAAAAAGGAAAAAAATAAAGCAACTACAACAATTTTTGTTAGGAAGTAATCAATTACTGACTGTTAGAAATTGACAGACAGATTGCTAGCAAATTATTTTAATTATCAATAATTATATAACTATTTTAGAGACTTACATCACCAGAGGGTTGCCTGTGACTTTTGCAATAAGACGAACTATTATTATTTTCTATCTTTTGGCAGAATTTTCTCAATGTGGAAAAAACAGTCATGGAAATTAGGTGTGATAAGGATCACCTTAATTTCTCTCTATGCTATTTTTGATATATTCTGCATGTCAACCAGTTGTTAAATTTCTTGCATGTTCTGGCAGGTACAATGACCATCTTAATGCTTATTTATTTCTCTTACTAATACCTTCATATGAGCTCTTTTTCAGTCTTAAGATCTCTTTGTACAAAATAATGAAGAAAAAAGAGAAGTAAAACCAACCTGGACAGCTCATACAGGTTTAGAAAGGTTTTTCTTATATTACTGTAATTTAAAAAGTGTTTATGACAGCTGGCATGCTTTTTAGAGCTTCTGTGGAGATCCTGTCTCTGACTATAGTGCCCTACGCAGAGTTCAGCAGCTATTACCGATGCCAGTAAATCAATCAAGGATATGATGTGCTGTATGAAAAGTTGGGAGAATTTTGTTTTACAATAATATTCTTTAAAACAATTAAATGAAGATGAGATAAACCCAAGAACTTACATTAAAAATAAAAGGTCTTGATTTCAAAAGTGTGGTATCCTACTGATGTTGTGCTCCCAAGGGAAGGCAGAAAGAGGTTTTAAGAAGAGTCAGCAAAATGATTTTCCAGTGAAGCATTATGATCATAGAATCATAGAACTGTCAGGGTTGGAAGGGACCTTAAAGATCATCTAATTCTAACCCCCCTGCCATGGGCAGGGACACCTCCCACTAGAGCAGGTTGCTCAGAGCCCCATCCAGCCTAGTCTTAAAAACTTCCAAGGATGGGGCTTCCACCTCTTCCCTGTTCCAGTGTCTCACCACCCTCATGGTGAAGAAACTCTTCCTACTGTCTAACCTGAATCAACCTATCTCTAGTTTTAACCCATTCCCTCTAGTCCTATCACTGCCCGACAGCCTAAAAAGTTCCTCACCAGCTTTCTTGTAGGCCCCCTTCAGATACTGGAAGGCCACAATAAGGTCTTCCCAGAATAAAGTCTCCCCAGCATCTATCATAGAACCTTCTATCATCGAATCATAGAATGGCTTAGGTTGGAGGGGACCTTAGAGATCATCTAATCCAACCTCCCTGCCATGGACAGGGACGCCTCTCAACAAGACTAGGTTGCTCAAGGCCTCATCCAACTTGGCCTTGAACACCGCTAGGGAGGGGGCATCCACAACCCTTCTGAGCAATCAACTCCAGACTCTCACCACCTCTGTACTGAAGAACTTTTTCCTAAGCTATGTTGTTCTGTATTCCATGTCTATACACACATGCTCTCAACTACTGGAATACAATTATTTTTGGCAATGAACCTGCAATAATTAAAATGTTTGCAGTATTTTAGGACACATGAATATATTGGTTTAAAAGGATGTATACAAACTACTTGCGGAATTCTCTTGCTTTTTCACTGTGCTTGATCATATAATAAGGATGCCGCAAGAAATGGATTATGCATGTGCGCAGGGAAAACTAAACTTCAGTAGTCTGCTTGTGTTGAGATAATTGCTGCTGATCTTCCTTTAACTATTTAAATCCTCATTTTCAAAACTGTTTACAACATGGGTAGCTGGTTTGAAGCATAAGCTTTGAACAGTAAAATTATTGCGTTTTTTTTTTTAATAGCAATTTTCCAGTTAGCTTCCTTTGTATTGCATAGCAGGCTCTCCTCACAATAAAAAGATTGCTCTCAGACTGTTCTGTTGGGCCTCCCAGGGACTGAATCATTTCCTAGTACTAGTTCTTGCACAACCCTTGAAAGAACTACCTTTCTGAGACAATTGTAATGGATGAGGACAAGGCCTTACTGCAAATCACCCCAGGGATTTACCAGGCTAAAGACATGGCTCTAAACTGTACTGTTGGGAACAATCCTCACCTCCCTGACAGGACGATTCTTCTGTGAAGAAGCAGCAGATGCTGTCTGCTTCTGTGAACTGATTAATCTAAGACTAGACTTCCTCTAGTTTCATATTCTAACATTTTGATGTAAACTGCTTTAATGTGGGTTATGAAATCTTCAAATACATAAAAGTTAACTGCAAAGAAAGAAGGGAATAGACTGTTCCCCTTCTCCATAGGGCAGAAGATAAGAGGGGAATGACAGCAATAGGCATGTAATTTAGACCAAAGTTTAAAAAGCTTCATAAAAGGTTACTGAAGCCCCGAAGCAGACTGCCTGAGGGGATTCTGGAATCTCCATCACCTGTAATTTTTAACACCTGTCATACTGACTTGGTTATACCTCACAGCTTTGTATAGAGGTAGCTTAGATGGTATCTTATGTACCTCACAGACTTATTATTATACAAGATTAATATTAATCCATAGTACATTCCCAAGACCCTTTGCACCCAGACATACTGCTAAGTCTTCTATCAGTTTGTCTTCAAAATAGTGTTCTTCTGTTTCGATCCAAGATTTATCATATCCTTGAAGAAAGAGATTCACAGCTCTGTGCCTAAACAGGGACATTTAAAACAAAAGCTGTAAACTTTGAAAGAGAAGATTTGGTCAATATGAATTTCATTTAGCTTGAAGAACTGCCCAGTCATGACAACTAGCATTTAAAAGGAAGGCAAAATTTCTATGATAAAAACTGCTGAAAGCACTTATCTTAAAAATTAAGTTTACATTAAAATGTTCTATTCAAAACTGTGTCCCATTAAATTCTAAAACTTGCATATAAATGTAATAATAACAATTTTAGGACCAGAAAATAAAAAGAACTTTAAAGAAATTTAAACACATGTAAGAAATAAAATCAATTACTTAGCCACATTAGTGGGTTTTATATTTAGCATAAAATATCATATTATTTTAAATATTAAGTTAACAGCAACAGATAACTTTGGATTGTGCTCAAATAATTGCATTTTTTTTCAATGTTCAGGATTAGACTTGCATATCTAAAATAATAAACCTTTTTTTTTTCATAAATCCATAAAACTACATGGATGATGAGGCTATGAGAAAGAGGGTAAACCAAAGTTTATGTTTACTGGTTTATCTTTTTTTCTTGAGGATTCAATGCAAAATGGACTGTATGAAAATCAATTCTCTATGTAGAATTTTATCAATCATCTCAATTTTTTTAAACAGTTGCCAGTCTCATATACTGAAAAGGAAGAAGTATAATTAAAATATATAGGAATGATAGTTAAGTGCAGGCAACCTACTTGTTAAAAGTAAGAATAGCTACAGATGGAATTATTTTGTTCTACATTCAACTGGCTTTGGCAGCCTCATTTCAAACGAGTATGATTCTAATGCCCTTGTGCTTTCTGGGACAGACCTCATGATTCATCCTACTAACTATAGTAATAGTAATAATATGCATGCTTTTTGGAAAAACCAAGAACATTATTTTGTTGAAAAGATCCAATAAAAGTGTTCTGCAAATTATTTATAGCTTTTTCATGAAAAAACAGATGTCTTTACTTTTTTTGAACATTGATTCCTTCCAGAATCTGAGGATTCTGGAACTTGCTGAACTATAGACCCCATTCTCTACTGAACAAGAAAGGAGAGGAAAAGGAGTCACAGGAAAAGGTGTGAATTGCCTAGAGTATGTGCATATACTTCTTGTCCAACAGAATGCTCTCCCCTAAAGTGCACAAGAAATAGGCAAGTTTTCAGATAAACAGTAGCAGTTTACTTCCTCCATATAGAACATTTAGCATATAATAATGAAGGTAACCCTGTATTTCTGGAGCTACACCATGGTGTCCTGGTTTGAGAAGATCAGAAGATGTATTAGAAGAAAGTTATAAGATCTATGAAAAGAAAGTAATATACAAAGTACATTACAACACAGTTTATCAATTACTGGTTTACATGGTTTTCTTCCTTTTGATGTCAACAAATAGCACTGTATGAATATAAATGCATTTGTGAAAGAATTAAATACAGCTCTTACCTTGGCAGATTATATAATGGTGCCATTCTAAAGCAGGCAACTACTGCTCTTTTCCTCTGTTTAGAAAGTAGCTTATGCCACACTGCTTTTTTGGATCGCTGAGGGTGCTCAACCTGTTACATAAAATGCACATGGAAAAATAAACAACGTGGCAATGTCCCTATTGTCTGGGCATAGTAATAACAATTAAAAAAAAGTGAGATAACAGATAAATCAAGTGGAAAGATAACAGAGAATAATAGATTGGAAAACTGTTCTAGACAGAGTTCAAGTGATCAGTCAAATTGCAGAATCAGAATTTAGAAAATAGAAGCAAAAATCACCATTTCCTGGTGTGAAGTAGATATTAATTTTTACTTCATCCTACTCCTTATGGAATATTATCATCATTGAGGTCATCTTTCTGGAAACCTTAATTTTTAATACTACAAATCTTCATTCTTTCTATCTTTTCTACATTAACAATTTACATATGTACAGGTAAATTCTACACCTTCACATTGCCTCAGACAATACTTTTAAAGGATTTGTCTTAAATAGAATTACAGAATCACACAGAATCATAGAATGTTAAGGGTTGGAAGGGACCTTGAAAGATCATCTAGTCCAACCCCCCTACCAGAGCAGGACCACCTAGAGCAGGTCACACAGGAACGCGTCCAGGCAGGTTTTAAATGTCTCCAGAGAAGGAGACTCCACAACCCTTCTGGGCAGCCTGTTCCAGTGCTCTATCATCCTCACAGTGAAAAAGGTTTTCCTTATGTTATTAATTAATTAATTATAATTATTATTTTATTTGTAATATTTACCATTAAGAGCTACAATGGAAAGGAATTAAGTTTTAAAATGATAGACAGGCATGAAGACTTAGGACTAAATCCCTTTCATGAATCTGCATAGCTAGAATGAACATGTAATACTGCAAAACACTTCAGCTGCATTTCATAATACTACAACTCTGTCTTCAGATATATTCTCTTTCTGCATCCTGGCTCTAAAGTAGCATGAGATCAAATTGGGTGTGCTCCATCCTCATCTTTGCTCTTTCAGTTTCTTTTGTTCCACCTTCCATCCTTGTTTCTATCAAAAGAAAATGACTGCTGTGTTCCAGAAGAGTAACTGTATGCAATAGCATATAGCTTGACTGGATAACTGGGAACTATGATTGCAGGCTGTGCTACAGATCACTCCTTTCCCACAGCCTATTCACAGTTTTTGTGATTTACTTCACAACTGTTCCATAAAGTTTACATCATTTTATTTAATTTACTCAACTCTTCTAGAGTTAAGGGAGGGGATGTGTTTTGTGTGGGGTTGTTTGTTTCCTTTACAGATAACTGTGCTAGTGGAATTATAGCTCTTCTGACTCACGATATCATCAAAGGAGACAACGGAATTTAGCATCTCTACTCTGAAAGACTTGGTGATTCTCTCTTTTAATAAGATAAAGCATTTTATTTAAAATATGTAGTAATGATGATGTTTAAGGAGACTCAATATTCAATCCAAATATAGTTATCCAAGAGGACTTTTCTAGTTCAGTGAAATGTGAAAAATTATTCATTGTTAAATGATAAACTTTTAATTAAATGGACTAACATACTGCCAAACATTCAGGGAAATGGGTAATTACACTTGTAAGATTAAATGGTGACATTCTAAAACAAGTTCCTTCCAAAAGATAAAATAGAAATTAAAAATATTTGTTAAGAGAAAAGATAGAAAAGTGTTCACTGCAAACATATTTACAGTCACAAAACAAATTAGTGACAAAAATTTAGCAGTCAGACAAACCCAACTGTGAACGTTAGGTAATTAGTAATATCTTCACAAACAATTATAAAACCCTCTATACTTTCCCAAAAGAAATAGCCTCGGCCTACGCAAGCAGATCTCTGAAAATAATAAAATGAAACAAAGAAGTTAGCACTGCATGGAAGGAAAATACAAAAAAATAACTGATTTTTGCCAGTGAAATAAGGAAAGCATTCAGAGTATATATATATGGACAACAGAGTATTTGGTATAGATAGCAAAGGATACCTCAAGACTATCATAAAAATAGACCTAGTGTTCACATATTTAATATTTTCAAAGACATTACATTATCCATTTCAGTAAGAAAAGCACCTGAGCACTTGTCTACAGAAGATAAGTAAAGCTGTGGGGCCAAATCTTTAAACAAATAGGTGCAAAGTATCCAGAATAAAAGCACCAAACATTTACTTCAATACAAGTCATTGTTTAAGTCTGATCAGAAGGATTAATCTGAAATGTTGATCTGGTATTAAAATGGAAAACCATCTTGTTCTGTACTACTGCTGGATTCTATATACTGTGAGAAAGATCCTAAGACAGAACATGGAAAACTCAAGGATCATACCTTGGGTTTCACTCCCTTGAACAATTTCTTCAAACTACATAAGCTTAAACAATTTATATGCATGATGGTATAGCTAAAATGCCAGAAACCAAAAGATTGTACATGCTGTTTGAACACAGATACAAGATTCTAATGCTGAATTATGCCACTCTGTACATGACAATCAATTTCCTTTCAGCTCAGTTAACTAAAACCAGGGTAAAACCCAAGACTTTTTGCCCTATACATCTCTAGGTTTCCTCTACTCTTCCTTCTTCCTCGCAGACACTCTATATCCTTTCCAATTAACACCTGTTCTCCTGTCCTTCTCTCTCTGTAGCAGGCTAACTGTGATTGTCATGAATTTACTTCCACATTCTATCACTTTTTGCTTGTTCTACACATAATCAGTAACAAGTAAAATTTATTGACCCCTCTTCATCCTCTTCTATCAAAACTGTGTAAAGCTGCTGACCTTGAAACAAGTCCATGTTAAGGCTGGCAAACTATATGAAGAAGTGTTGTGTGATGCAACAGCTGGGACACAGGTATTCAAATCAATATATTTTCTGCATTCCAAGATCCCTGGAAGTTACTTTTAGCAATCAAGTGCTGCACAGTGTACATGCAAGCACTTTCACATATCTCTCAGATTCTACGTTGACTGAACTAATGACCTCATCACAATATGGAAACTTCCTGACATGGGGTCTGAAAACCTGTGCCTAGCTTTGAGTAAAACCAACTAATCTAATGAGAATACAAGACAGTCTTGAATTCTCAGTTGTTATCTGAAATGAAAAAACAAAACAAAACACAAGCCAAATTTGTATATGCAGTCAGTTTACAGCCTATGTTGTAACCAGTAGTGTTCAACTCTGCCACTAGGAATATCCTTGAAGTTAATGTGCTGTTTCTTCAGTACATTTTAAAAAAGGAAGCCTAGAAAACAGCACAAATCTAAAGTTCAAAATAGATAACAATTCAGTGGGTATAATGTGAAAAATAAATTTATCAAGTCATATTTGACTTGTAAAATGTACCAACGTAGGGGATTTCTTTATTACAAATTTCAAAGAATTAAAAACTTAAAGATAAGTAACAGACTCTTGCCCCAAGGGGAGGAAAAAAACAAAATCAAAACTAACCAACAAACCTCTAACTTTCAACACTTATTCTTGGTTGACCAGGGGACAAGTTTAATCAGAGAGACAAAAGACAAAATTCTACCAGTGCTAGTGGGAAGAAGCAGACAAAATAAATTTCAGATTTTTTAAAATTAAAGTTACTGCAGTCCAAGTCGAATGGGAAGCTCATATAGTTATGCAAAAAAAACCCCAACAAAACGAACAAAAGATAAAATTAAAAGAAAATAGCTACATGTCAGATTATGAAACAACTTCAGAATTTTGTCAGAACTTTCTCAGAAAAATCATTCCTCCACCCTGCTTCTACTATTTATTGAATGCAGCAAGTAATATTTAACCTGGCCAGGTTAACCTTGGTTTTTATTCACTGTTACACCAGCACGAACAAGTCTTGAGTTCACATATGCAACCAGTTTCCTGGTCCAACAAAGCAGTCTTGCCAAAACTTCCAGATTATCAAGGATTTTTTCAATTTCAATGCCAGTTTAATTTTCCAAATGAATATATTCTTGCCCAGATTCACACACAGAGATCTATACAGATTTTGTCAAGTGGATACTCTTTTTTAACTACTACATAGTAAACAGATTTTTAAAGCCATCGCTAGAGAAATTGTGTATCAAATCCTTTGATTGACCTACTCCACACGGCTATAATATGCAGCTTCTAACCAAATATTTATGTAGGCAGCTTTAAGATCTTGCCCCTTCAATAATTCAAGAATCTAAACCGTGGAAAAATACCTCGGAAAAAAAAAAAAAAAAGGCATTTTTTTCAATAATTAAGTTGTTTTTTACTCACATTTCATAGTCCATTGACAAATTAGTGATTACTTCCTGATAGCTGAAATGCACCACAAAGAAGCTAAAACATGGCTGAAACAAACACTTTCTTAGTCCTTTTCCAAACAAATGATTGCTGCAAAAACACTGTGTGATTGATATGACCATGATATTGGATTGCGCAACACAAGGCAAAGCACATAAACAGTAGTGACCAAAAGAAAGAAAAAAGAATATAACATTAAATACAGCATGTGAAAGTATAAATGATGGATGAATACTTTTGTTTAGATTAAAAAGCAATGGAATTGGGAAAATGTGTCTGACCTGTTCCAGGTGAAATAGTACATTAGCTATATCAAGGACCCTTTCCACAGTCTTCTCTGGATCTGAGGAATCTTCAGTCCTGTTTGGTAAATCTTTGTAAAGTGCCATCTGCCACCTAATGGCGGGATCCTCAAGCTGCAGAAGAAAGATTTCACATCAACAGGGAAAAATGTTCCAAATACAGGGTTAAGCAGCTTAATTAGTACAGAAACTGCTTCAAAGGACAACAGAAGCACTTTATGTGGATAAGCCACACTCTTACATGCCTAACCCCCACAGCGTCCACTACGCTGACTGGGAGAACAAAACTAAAGACTGATTTGTACAGTGTTTCTTGAGAGCTTCCAGAGGACTAGAAGTCTAATAATCAGACAAAGAGCAAATGATCATTGGCCAACAAATAGCACTGTCACCAGCAATGAATATATTATTTGAGGAAAAGTAATGAATATGAGGTAGACAGACAGGTTTTAGTCATGGAAATTAGTAATATTCATCTTATTTATGGGTAATTTTTTTCATTTTTGTTTTTCTTAATTCTTAGAAAATCCTCATTTTACTGAATACTAGCTAAGAAATGAAAAATTCATTTATGAAAAATGAATTCAAGATGCTTAATAGCCTACAAGCCATAAAGAACTCTATGAAGCAATTTTTAAATTTATTTTTCTCTTTACTTTTCCATTTTTCCTTTTCCGTGATCTGAGATTCTCTGTTTTATCATTAGCAATCTCTTTTGGTTCATTTTGTCTCCCCAGTGTTTCTGGTAATCAACACACTTTGCAATCATTTTTTGTGCTAATGATGTTGAAGACAAATGCAATGCATAACCCATTTTACTGAGATCTGTGGCCAGTGATAATTCCTGTTTGTGCAGTGCAGGTTTAAGTCACGCTGGCCTGGATTCTTAGATCATTTAGGAGCTTAAACCCTACAGAATCCAACAAGGCTTAAACTCAACACTTACTTTTGTAAAATATCTTTGTGGATCCAGATTTCAATTTATGCCTAAGATGAGACAATAATGCAAATTTACCTCCACAAACCATCTTATGATACACAGTTTACTGAAGTTCCAGGAACAATTATAAACTTACACGGTTGCTCAACAATAGCTTATTACAACCTAGAAAGCCACAACTGGCAGGCATTTCTTCCACCCTTCGGCTTTTCCATTTCTTAACAACTGTCACATCCACAGTCTTTGTGTGAGCATTTGACTGGATCATCATGAATGGATAGTCCACAAAAGACTTTTTAATCACAGGTGGAGATGTCTTTTGATCTGAGGACTCCTCACATTCTATCAAGGTACAGCTTTTTTGTATAGGTAGTTTTCTAAGGGTATGAGTAGTTGAAATTTCAAGGTGTGAATTAGCATGGCTGGAAGAAGATTTTGGTGACTTGAGCTTCATCCATGTCAAAATGAATGCAAGTTTCGTCATCAATTTCTTGAAATAAAAGGCTCGGTACTGAGTAACAACATGCAGGCATGCAAGGAAAGGAAAGACAGAAACAGGGTGAAGACAAATGTAGGCAAAAGTAGACAAATGCATGAAGTAGACGCCACAACATTCATAGCTAAAGATTCAGAAGGATGATTCTCAAACAGTGCAGTTTTCCAAAAAGAAATCAAGATAAATTACGTTTTAGCTCTAACATAAATGACAGAACATGGTGTCTGTGATAAGCAAAAGTGGTTAACAGATAGTGACTGAATACTAATGACATTAGAGAATTACAGAATAAATTATATTGTACCTTGCAAATAACTACTGAATTTAACTTTATACATTATACTTTTAAATAAGTTATACAGGTAGGTTAAGTGTGAACTCTAGAATGTGTCAGTGCTAAATGATTAATAAAAGATATATTTCAAGCCACTGAGAACAAACTACTTAGCAATATATAATAAAACATAATAAAAATGATAAATACAATAATAAATAAAGTTTTGAAGTCCTAGAAATGCCATATTTTGTCCACAGTTAAACTGACTACTTTTCACAGTTAAAACCAGAGCTTTTCCATTTTATATCTAGATAGCTATAAAATAATGCTAGCTAAAATAGCTATTTAACTTTGTTAGCTCCCTTTTCTGTGGTTCCCCTTCAGAATGTCATCTTCCACTGGGAATTCATTTTACAATTAGGAAAATCCAAAATCACTGCTGAAAAGTGCACAACTGGAAAATATGACAATGTGTACTCTGGATTAGCTACGATTACTTCCTTCCTAATTATCAAGACATTCTGAAATTACATCAATATAAGAAATTTAAAAGTACTTTTATTCTTATGTGTTGTAAACACGGGAGGTAGTATGTTGCTGAACGATAGCAAACTTTTAACTGAAGCAAAGGAAGTTTCTAAAGAGAAAGAACAGATCAAGGTATTAAGTAGTATCATTACTCCAAGGCAACAGATCAGTAACAAGACAGAAATTTCTTAATTGTAACATGCAGAATGTAACCCAAAAGAAACAAAATAGAAACAAGTACTTAAAACAGGAGGACAAGTGGTAAGAAGCAGCATGAAATGCCAGACAAGACTTACAACTGCATGGCTCACAAAATGACAATACACACATACTGAAAATGTTAGAACAGAAACACCTATCTTTATCATTAGGAAAACGTTACTGAAGTTCACACACAAAATCACAACACATTTAAGGTTTGTATGTTCATGGCATGTACATTGGTTGAGTAACATTGTTCATGAAGATCTTCATAAATGCCCTTTTCTTCCTAGTACTTTGCCTCTGTGATTTCTTCTGCTCCTCAGTATATATTTGCTATATAAGGACAAGTATTTCAAGCATTTTTTAGGATTTAACCACATCTTTTGCTTTCAGTAAACTTTCCTATGTGCAATCCCTACAATTTAAACCTATTGGACTTTTATTTGTAATAACTTATGAAGAATGCTAAGTGTTAGCTTTGCACATTAATGTATCTTCTTGTGAGTTCACAGAAACCTCAACTTTCACATAATCTTGTTCAACTTTGCCATGACATACATGGGAGAAAATTAATCTTCAGATATTATTCAGGAAGAGCCATCCCACTACCAAGCCATTTAAAAAAAACCCAACAAAACAACAAAAAACCAAAAAAACCCCAAAACCCCAAACATTTATTGCCATGCACTAAATTGCAGTGCAATCTAGACTTCTGGATGATTCTTGTACATTTACTTCAGAACAAAAAAGCCAGATTTCCAACTCACATATTTATTCTCTTTTAACAATTTATTGAGCACAGGAAATACTAGTTAGCTTTTTCCTTGAGGTGACTAAAACGTGGGCAGGGGGAGGAGGTAAAGGACAATCCTAAATAAAGCACCATCCATAGGTACGATTCCATCTTCCTTCAATAGAGAAGAAATGTACATAATTTCATTAAATTCTGTATTATGGCTGCTTCTTTGCCATTATTCGAAGCATTAATAAAACCAGCTACACTGGGACAGTTCAGGATTTTTTCCCTAGGGTTACTCATCTGACACTAATTGGAATTTGATAACAATAATCTACTCTTTTTCCAAAATAATTTCTTTTCCCTGGGCTGAAAGACAGAAAAATTTGAGCAAACGAGATTTTTCACTTCACAGATTATACCAAAGTGGCAGATTTCTTTACCTTTATGCTTCAAACTGATACAAAGTAACTCTGAGCATCTTGCAGATTCTATTCCAAATAATAGAAAGTAGAATTTAAACAGTGACAGACCTTGCTTCCACCTCCAATTTCATATTAATGGTGTGCATAGATGCAGGGGTTTGAAAGGCCACATGTTGCTGTATATAATGCATATAAAAGCACATTAAAAACCTACCATTTAATTAACACAAATATGTTACTTGACTCAAGAGAAAAAGTGTCTACAAGTTACCATAATGAACCAAGGTAAGTTGTCATTATATGGCACCAACAAATGAATTAAAAGGAAGAAAAATCTTATTTAAAAACTGCATGTAGATTACCTTGCCCTGGAGATGAAGATTACTGCGTATGATATCTCGTACTTCATCTTCAGTATCTTTCTGTCAATAAATTGCAAAACATATAAATTAGGAGTAGAAGGTAAATATGAAAATAGATTGTTCATATAAATGTCAACCTTGGGCTTAGTTCAGATGATGAATAAATCTGACAATACGGAGATTGAGGAAATTCTCTGTGGCAATAAGTGTTTTTATATCAGGTTAGAGCTAGCCATATCCAAGCTCACAGGAATAACTTCTGGCTGGTATCAATGATATTTGTCTACAGTAACACAGCAAATGCAAGTCTGAATTAAATTGCTAGTATATACATATATACATACTTCAACCAAAGTCTGAACAAATGAAACCAGTATCATGAGCAAAGCCTCTCATTTGATTTCTGTTTCCTTTGGAGATATTTTTATGCTTTATATGCATTCAGTTCAGCTGTCCAAAAATCATATAACCCACTAGCATATATAAAGTACCATAGCTTGAGAAAGGAGTATATTCCAAATGACAATCATGTTATTGTACTGTGAGTTTACTCCTAAAAAAAGCACTTTTAAGACAGTCTCTCTCTACAGAAACTCTTGCATTCACAACAGTTAACAAAAGGAATTACTTATGATACTGGGCACAGAAGTTAGGAAACATCTAGTTCTTATTTGCACTTCCAAATTCAAGTTTTACAACATATTACAAACACAATTCAGCGTTAAAAATTAAGAGGAATAAATAGCAGTTTTAATTTAATAATGTCATCTCTGTGCATATACTGATCATTTAGAAAATAAGTATATCCAAACTGAAATGTTCTATGCCCTGAAAATGAGAATATTATGTGGATTACTATCTACCACAGTCACCCATTGTACCTTTATATAACAGAATTAGAGTCTTGATTATTTGTGTCATGTTGCAAGAATGAGTATGACAGAAAATATTCAATTAATTTAATTAGTAAAATATTTCTACCTTTTACAGTTGCAAAAAGAGCACCTACCATACTGAATCGATTTTTGGCCAGTGCAATTAGCTCTTGGTCTCCAGGAGCACAAATGTTAAGGCCAATGGGAAGTAATCTCTTCAGTGCTGCCACAATGAGGGAAGTCTGCATAGAGTACCTGTCACCTTTTCGCTTCATCTTCTTCCTCTCCTGGTCAGAAACTGCTGCCTGCAGAATAAAGCAAAGATGAAAAAAAAATCCAATATTAAATAAAATAATTGTACAAACAACTTAGTGCTCAGTCTCTGGTTTGACAATTTCCTTATTCACCCATACAGGTGCAACCACATCCAATAAAGCTGCTATTATATTATTGCCAATATTTTTCAGAAATATCTTGACTGTGTTTCTCAAATGACAACATTTTAATTGTCAACCCAGTGCTTTCAGAAGATACTGTTACAAAAAAAAAAAAAAAAAAAAAAAAAAAAAAAAAAAAAAAAAAAAAAAGAAAAAAATTAAAAAATTTTTTCCCAAAGTCCTTTTGTCTTTCCCCCCCTTTCAAAAAGGA
>WTSP01020029.1:37688-99180 GCA_025331215.1 Actenoides lindsayi
CTGTTTTTTTTAGCCAAATATGCTTAACACAGACCAAAGGTAACTGGGAGGAAGGTTGGCAGAAACACAGATTGCAAAAAAAAAAAAAAAAAAAAAAGCAACTATGAAGCCTCATTTCCCTGGGTAATTGAGCTAGAAAAGAAGTAGTGTTGTATGAGTGACAAATTAAATTAAATTTAGGGTAATGAGAAAGAAATAGACATCGAAATTAAACAATACATAAGGAAGAATTAGAATAATACCTGAGCTGAATGATATATTTTTACAATTCTCCAGTTGAACCTCAAATCAAGTAATACTTGGAAAGTCAGGTGATTTTATTTCTAATTTTTGTTTTAATTAATAAATATATTTTGACAACATTTTAAGTGTATTATAATAAGTGCATCTTCATTCCACTTAAGATCTGAGCACCTTTTTTCTCTCAAGATATCTATCCAACAACAAGTCATTACTGGACTGCATATTCATAAATGCAAATATAAACACAAATATTAAAAATAGAGGAACACTTTTCCCTCTTACCGCTCTACATAGATACTCTTGCTGGTTCCCAGAGCATATAAACTGGCCAATATTCTGTAACAGGAGACCTGAACATCTTCCACTAAAGAGAAGAAGAAAATGATAGTTATAGTTTCATTTTGGCAATAACTAAGCTAATAATATTAAGCTAATAATATTAAGCTATTAAAGGCAGTCCACAGAAATCACTGTCTAGATAAAAAAAAGTCTTCTGACCACTAGCTTCCATTTACTTCAAGACCAAGTTAACAGCTAAGACAGCAAGTGTATTTTACTAGTGGACTAACTTTCTGAAATTAATGGCATACAACTCTTTATGGATAACATCTAATTGCATCATCTGAGAATTTATTAATTTAGTAGCAATAAGGAAAATGTGTATTTGAGTCTTTCTTAATTCATCTGTAAAACTTAATTTTTATGTCAAATCAAATAAAGTGCTGAAAGTAAAACAAAAAATATTGTGGAACAAAGTGATTTACAAATTTAACACCACTGTATAAAATATATTACAAAAGAAAGGCAATCCTGTTAAACAGGTATTTAATTCTTTTAATTGCAGTTTATATTTTTTTAATTTAGGCACAGGTATCAATTAATAGCATGTACTTAATTTACACTTCAGACTGATAAAGTGTAAATTTCAAGGGATGAAAAAAAAAATCCTTTAGTTCTTATGCATACTTCACCAAAGCATGTTTTGAAATTATCAAATAATTCAGTCACAAAAATGTGAGAATTATCTTAACATCTATTTGAATAAACTGCTTTTACAATCCAATTTGCAGTAATAGTGTAAGAACAGTGTAAGTACCATCAAGAAGGACAACACTCCCATTCTCCCCATATTTTTTATCTAGTCTCTCCCACAGTGCTAATACCTTCCCCAAACATGCAATGAAATGTTGGTAGTAAACTACAGTAGGACTTAATGAGAGGCAGAGCCTACAAGACAGTGCATCAAAGCTACATAGCCTGGCTCTTTACTACACTGTGATTTTAGTTCGGATTGTCTTGGAGTTGACTAATTTTACATAATAAGAGCAATCTCAAGTACACTGACCCACCTTTTCACATGATCACACCATGGAGTACTCTGTACATGTAGTAATACTCTTATGCATAAGCACCAGATCAACATGCTTGTCACCAGAGTAGTACAGAGAAGATAATCTTATTTTTAACAAGATGTAAAGCAAAACTATTGTATAAGAATAATTAGTCTTTCCAACTATGCTCTAGACAAAATAAGTAGGCATAATTTAAATCAATTATTCTTTCTCAATTTACTAATTCCAAACTGGATATTTGACACCTGTGTGAAGTATGTAGAATAGCTAATTAAGAATACCAACTTAAGTGATAAAGTATCAGAGGCTAAGTACTAAGTTCCAAAATATGGAATATCAGAAATCAAAGATTACACCAGTCATGCACATGTTGATGTCTGAAAAAAACAGTTTATGATGAACAAGTGATATATGTGAACCCAGTAGATTACTTTTTCTGGATACTATTATCGTCTCCTGACTTTTACAGACATAATTTAATGAGACAAGAGGATGTTTACATCTTATCACATTCAAATCCATCAATACAACTTCCACACTTTTAAAAACAGTTATCGTAATGCTACTTTGAATAATACTTATTCAGATTCTAAAAAAGATAAAAAATATAATTTTATATTCTTTGCTTCCAGGTCCTTCTCTCAGTTATTTCCATAGCTGAGTTAGCTACACAGAGCAGAATTTCTTCCTTTAGTGTAGTCTAGACAGCAGAATTCCTGTGGAGTTCTCAAAATATGAAAAAATCAAAGCTTTGTGTTGCATACTGACAAATTTTATCTTGCAGACACTGGGTTTGGGAAAATAAAGAACACTGAATCTGCCAGAATCAGAATCTCTACAGAAATGTCATATACAGAATCTCATATACATTCCCCTCTCTGGTGGCTTAATTCTTCAGGAGCTGCATCCACTTTTCCTCCTGATCTAAAATGCACCAACCCAAATTCCCCACTAACTGAAACTGAGTCAAGGTGCATGTATGATGGAATAACAAAATTCTCATAGTATAACCTAATTTATAGACAGAGAAAAGACAAATTAACTTATACAAAGTAACTTTTCACACAAAAAGAAAGTCACAGTAAATCTATGGTAAAGTTATAACCAAAATTAAGCCTTCTGACTGCTGTCTTAATCGCAGCCACATTTGCTTTAATATTTACATAAAGTCCACTGCAACCTGCAGACTGTTACAGGTCAATTACAGGAAACGTTTGATTAAATCACTAATGATTTTGTCAAAATGGCATAGGATTTGTCCTTTGTCCTTCTCTAATAGAATTGAGAGTCTAGTAATGATAACTACATGTCACTATGGGTATTTTAGTGGCATGGCACTTCTAAATAATACATACATATCAAATCTTCCCCAAACTGGTGTTGTCCAATATGCTCAAATAATGAAGACAGCACAGGCAGGAGAGCAACTGTGGTATAATTAATGATTTGCGTAACTCCCTTTGGCTGGTTTCTGCTGTGTGTAAACTGGCCTTGCTTAAGATTTTCCATTGTTTTCTCCAGATCCTCAGCAGCATTGTCTAAAAATGCTCTCAATGCCATCTTAACAGATTCCAGACCAGTTTTCATCACAGTCCTGTATATAGCATGCAAAAAGAATGAAAAAGAACATTCTATTAGACAAACATGGAATAAATTCGAGCTTTGGCTTATATGAGGTAGATAATAAAGATATGAAGACAAGTCTTTCATTTTTTGATGATGTAAACTCTTCTCTTAGCAGAACAACCTATTGAAAAAACATTTCATAGGTATCCTGCAGAACACAAGGCTATTTTATCTGGTTTCCCACTAAGAAAATAAAGTCCTTTAAAATTTATAAATTAATTTGTTTGCCTTCAGAGCGGAAAAAAATATCTAACAAAAAAAGAAGGAGTAAGTCTGCAATTTATGACTCTAGGAAGAGAAAATTTTTCTCAAGCTAGAACTCAGAAAGTCTCCCCAAGCATGACAGTCACATTTCTGTCTCCAGAATAAGAGCATCAGAAAGGAATGAATAAAACCAACCAAATCTATTTCTATGCACTGATTACATAACTATAACTCCATAATCAGTTATTTAATGATATAATCCATTACATTATTGTAATTATTACCTTATTTGTTTTAACTATCTCAATTGCATAGATCTTTTGTTTAAAGGAAGTATCCGTTTAGGCATGCATAAAATAAATCCAGGTGAAATTCTTCTGTAAATTGAATGACATTTCAATTTGTTTGTTTGTTTGATGGTTTGTTCTTTTTATAGAGTGAATATACACAATTTCAAAGGCAATATATCCAAACTTTCATGTAACCTCCATGAATTCTTTAATCCCAATCTGGAACTATTTCTACATCTTTACCAAGAGCTGTAATTGGTTACCTCCACTTATGCCTGCATCCCATCTGTATGATTGCATAGAGCATGGACAATTTATGACAAAAATCCCACGATATTGCAACCTAAAGGATTACCATGAAACAGATGAGTCATAATAATGACCATGATCACAATTCTACCCCATAGCAAGTGGAAAGTAAAACCTGTGCATTTAAGTCATTGCTAAGATACTGAGAAAAAGCTATCTGCATGTAATCCAGTCAATGCTTTGAGAGCAAATGCAAAGTGAAAAAAGTTATTTTAAATTACCATGGAGTAATGTATTATGTGGTAGTTTAAACTATCATGTTTTGGTTCAAAACTGCAAAGATCTATAAGTCAGCTATCAGCACACATAACTGACTTGTATAGTTAATGAAAAGCAACATACTACCCTCTGATATTTCAAGACCGTCTCATCAATAAACCTCTCAATGACTCAAGCAGATCAATTTAACTTAAAAATACCACTAAATTTGGTGTAAAGGTTGGGGTTCTTTTTCTGTTCAAATTAGAACCTGAACTAACTTTGTAATGAAGACACTCTACAAGACATATTTAGCTGTGTTCCATGTGCATTTAACTCATGAATTTTCTGATTAAACAGTGTAAGCAAAAGAATAAAATATTTCTATTCTTTTTGTGGGCTTGGGACAGTCATATGATTAAATCAAGATGAACTAGCAGCCAACAGCTCCTGTCATCATTGATTCAAACTGAAACTGAAAGTGTAACCTACAGGTATTATCCTACCAAATCCTAGTAATTAACCCTACTTTGCAATGGGAATTCTTTTCAGTACTATAACTTCTTGAATTTTGAAATTCTGTAGCCTTAAACAGGTAGCCCAAATCTGACTGGATATTATTTTAAGTGATTTTCTTTGTACTTTAGAAAATATATTCAGTATTACCTCGCATCCAAGGTTTGACCCAGTATGTGAAGACAGTTGACTATCGATGTTGCATCATTTCCTAAACAGGGAGGAAAATTATCAACCAATTAAGCTGAGCATACTGTATAGCAGACCTACGCACTGCTAACTGTATCTCTGATTATAATGAAAGAGTAAATGACATAGCAGAAGAGCAATTGAACTTCTGTATAATTCTACCATTCAAGTTAAAAAACATGCAGTTTGTTGTCTTAGCCTTGTTTACACAAATGCAGTAACTAGAGGCAGTAAAGCATCTCTCATCAAATAGCTGAGGCAGTCAAGATGGAAGCATTTAAATGTGGGGTTAATTAGAGCTGCAGTGTATTGTCTGGTTTTCATTTAAGTTTTTAAAATTTTGCTTTAAGTGATTCAAGTTTACCTGAATATTTATCTTCCCCCTCTCTGTAACATAAAAGCTGTTAACTTTCTCAAGATGCTATTGCAGAAACAGAACACTTATATAATATTTCATCAAAAAGGTTACTTTCCTGGTGTTACCAATAGACTGCAGCCATCTATAGGAGGATCAGGTGTGGCACACATGGATTAACAGTCTCTGACATAATATGCATCTCCCACAATCTATTTAATTTTTTTCACAGTTACATATGCAAAAAGACTTATACACAACATGGCTTGTATGAATATGCATATCCCAAGACGTTGCCATGAACAAGCCACCTCTAAGACCATTTTTAAAATCCAGGTCAGATTTAGGTTACACAAATTCAACCCATAGTTTTTTTTAAATATATTTTTTTTAAAATGTAAAAAGATCTAAATCTATGAAAAAATGAAAAAAAAACCACAAAAAAACCCAAAAAAAACCAATAAAAGAACACACACACACACAAAAAAAATCCCCAAACAAACCCACAAATAGAATACTTAAAATAGATTTCTGAAAATACTGTAATCTGTATACAGTGTACTATCTCACTGGCAGTTGTTTCACTTGAACATATAGGTAAAAATACCACTAAAATTAGTAAATGTTTCAGTGAAATAGAGATCTAAAACAATAATTTTCAAGGAAGGAGTGGGAGGTTTATTGCAGCACTGAGAATGTTGTTTCATGCTACCAAATTATGTGGTATTATTGCAGTGTTCATCCACAGTAGATTAAAAAGATCTGAATCACAGCTTCTGTGGCTGCCCATAATGAGGCAGCCACACCCACTTGGAACTTGCACTGGTGGTCACGGAATGATACAATGAGCAGATGAGAAAGCTGAGGTGGCCTAAAAATATCCTACCAAAAAAACCACCTCAAAAGATTTTAATCTCAAAAGCTCCTATTGTTTTTTCTTACTATTTTACTGCTCTTGTGATATGAATGTCAGTGCTGATGAAGAAGAGAGTGCAGGACTATGCTAATGACAGCAGGGATGGAGAGAAGTACTCAAAGCAAATTGGATTTAAGACTGTGGATTAGACTGTCAAGAAATAGTATTTTAACATTAATCGTGCAGGTGTGTATATGCTGCATACTACAGTGAAGTACAGAGATGCTCACTCAAGTTCCCTGAAAAGTTACATTGGCAATCTATCAAGAGGCATATATTTATCAGGAACCAGGTACTTTGTATGCTGCAACCAGATGGAAGGGTCAGAAATTAATCTAGTTACTCTGAAAACCAGACAAGCATATCCCTGTAGCAGATACTGTAATGTGGTTGGTTCCATAGAATGGGATATTAGAGCAGAATTCAGTGAGTATGATAAACACAGCCCCTTTCAATCTAATCTGATTGACATACTAGAGTTTGGCCAGATTTATCCATGTAACAATAAAAACAGACTTTCAAAAATAACATGAAACTTCTTTTCTGGAACATCTCCTTCAGGCAGGATTTGTTACAGAATTTTAGAAAATGTAATTTGTGATGAAAGACAAGTTTAGGTTCAGTGGAAATTCTGTGTCATGAATTTAGCTGTTCCCATTGTGTTTCTAAAACAAAAAGTCACCCACAAAATGCCACAGTTAAAATTCAAAAGAAGTCCTTTTATATTGAACGTTTCAAGAATCAGTTTGCTTCCAACCTGAGGTCAAAAGTCAATTTCAGAAGGCCATAATTTATTTTTTTTTAATTGACTTATGAAACCTAAACCAAATGGTTTTCTAATCAAAGTAGTTATATTACTATTGCCAATATTTCACCATGTATATATTTACCTTCATTAAATTAAAAATATTTTTTTCTATTAATTAAAAACATTCTTGGTTTTCAGAAGCCTGAAAACTAGGTACTGAACACTCTGATGAGAGATGAATGTGCAGGATATAAAATTCCATTACATCATGAAAGGGGAGAAGTTTTTAAATAAAATTCAATAGGATAAAAACTGAAACACGAGCTATTCCTTAAAGGAACTCTTCACACAACTCCAAATAAAAGAGGCTGAACACATGCAAATACTAAACCACATGAGTTCAAGAGGTTTTAAGGCTAAAAGTATCCCAGGACCTAGTATAAATATTAGGTAGATGGTTGGATCACCGTTCAGAATATATTACAAACACAGCTGATCCCATGAACCGCACAATGGAATTTCTTTAATAATCTGAGGCACAAACCCACATATTTTAGAAAGCTGTACTATTATATCAGGAGGGAAGAACTGTTGCCGTATTGCAGAAGTGCTTACAGATATTGATTCCAGGTGGACACACTGGAAGGACACTTAAAATTCAGGATGTCATTAGGCAGAGAAAGACTTCTGTTTCTTTTTAGGAACAACTCTGATTAATTTTTGTAAATTCCAAAAAATAAGTGAGCAAAACTAGTCCTTTCTGATCTGATGTCGTACCTGGATAATTTTGTTTTAGATTACATGAGTCAGTATGAAGATTTTTACAAAAAATAAATCACATACTTATAAAGAAAGAATGCCTTACTGGAGATTTAAACAACAGAAAAAGTGAATCAAACTAGTCAAATAAATTATTTTTTTAAATTGAGAAAATATAAATTCAAGTGCTCAATTCATCAAAATTATTCAGTAAAAACTTTCAAATTCAGCCCAATGGTAATAAAGGAAATCAATACAGTCTTACTGATGCACAGCTGCAGCTCTCAAACAGTAAAATACTGGTGTCAAAATCTACTTTCATAGTGTAAAGAAATAATAATTCCATGCTGAATTACAATTCCATAATCTCAGTGTCTCTCTTACACAGCAAATGCGATTAATTAAGTTCACTCCAGAAGACTTGCATATTTAATATCCCGTTTTATCACGACTTCTATATACAGCTTAAGCTACAGGACTTTCTACTAGTTACTTTCATACATGCAGCTGTATATTCATAAGTGCCATTCAATTTCACAATTATATAAAATACCTATATAGTAAAACTATATATCATTTTGCTATTTGCTATAGCTAACTCCCCACTATACATAAAGGTTATTATTGAGCATCTTTTGCTCATTCTAGATGCCTCCAAAATGCACAAATAACTTTCTAGGACCCAGATGTACTCAGAGACTGTCCTCATGAGCATTTTTCCCACACAGGCTTTGTCTCTGCTGGAGTAAATTTAATTCTTTTAATCAGGTTTTCTAACATGATGTAATTCACTGTCAAGGTAAGGTACTCTGTAAGGTGACTTTGACTTGACTTACTAGGTCCACAGTGAACAACTATGCTTCAGAGTCTTATGGTGATCTTCTCATAACTCATGGGAAAACTACAGAACACTTCTGTGTGGGCATAAAGATTTTGTATTCTCTTAGTTACTGCATACTGGGAAAAGCGTTAAAAAACAAACTGTAGCCACAGTGAATACTCATCTGATCCCATCTGACTTATCTCCTTCTACCACTTGAACCGAGCTAAACAATAGGAAATAAGCAAGCTGAGGTGTGGAATGGAAGAGATCTTTTCTTTAGCACTGAAGAGTTACATTAGCTTGTATTTTTAACTTCAACTCTTACTCATTTTAGAAAAAAAAGAAGTCAGTAAAACAAATTCACACAAAAAGAAAAAGGATTTGCAAAATTTTAATAGTATACCTGAGCTAGTTCATTCTTTGAAGAAACAACCTAGGGTATAAACCAGAGCTTATGTGTAAATTTGTGACATACTCCACCCTTCAGAAAAAGCTGCAACAATGCCACACAGATGCCGAAATAACTCCATTCCTCCTATGATCTTTTGGCTTTATAGGCAAATCCACTCAGCACATCCCAAAACATATTTAAAAGCGATATCCCAAAATAACTTCCGATCTTTCTTCTCAGTTTAATGGTTTTCATAACGGTCTGTAAGCTTTTTAAACACCACACTGCTGCAGCAAATGAGTTCCTTTCCTTCAAATTGAATAAAATATGTAGGAATTAAGTTAGATGCATGTTATCTTAATCAAATTCTAATTCACTAGATAATTACCCAATTAGGTATGTTCATAGATGCTTAAGTTTGCAATGCATCCATCATAGAAGCTATATATGCATAGGATGTACTATCCTATCATCATGGCATAAGAAAAAATTGCAGAGTAAATGACTGTGCCACACATTACATATAATTTATACACTTGATACAGACTTCAAATTGACTTCAATTAAGTGATTTTTACATGGCATAAGACAAACACCGAGCTCCTACTAGACTCATGTAATACCAGAAAGATAGTACACATGCGTATGTGGAGTCAAGCACATCTGGGAATATTTAAGAATTCCATAGAGCATAGCTAAGCATTTCAGCCCAATATAAATTTTCTTTAATGACTTTCCAATACAAAAGTGCAGTTATGATGCCCTGTTTTTCCCAAACAATTTAGAATAAAATAACAAATTATTCATTATAATTCATTATCATTCATTAAAACTCAGCAAAATACTTTGGTAGGATAATGAAATCCAGATATGAGTTAAGATACATGAAAAACTAAACAAGAAACCCCAAACTGATAACTACAAAAGCTTTTTATTTCATCTAATAAATTCTGTGATCTACCAGCCTAAACAATTTGTGGTCTGTGAAGATCATGCATTTCAGCCGTGCAGCATGCAACAAAGCAGCACATAACACAACGCAAAAATGGCAAAGAAAACCAAGTGATGGCCATGCTAGTATTTGTCAAGGGTCTCCTTACCAAACAGTGAAATCCTATGCCTGACAAGAACTCCAAGTTTGCAGAACAGGCTGAAGACAAAAGAAAAATAAAAGAGAAGAGAAAGGGAAAAAAAAAGAAAAAAATAAGGGAGGGGGAGAAGAAAGAAAAAAATAACAGCTGATATATGAGCAGGAAAAGCAACATGATGTCACGCAGAAAGAATCAATTATCTGAGCAGAATGTGGGACAGAGTACTAAAGAAAGAGTTTTTAAGTGCATATCCTTAACAAACATGGTTAAGTAAGCACATATTATAATTAAAGAAACAAAACAAAACAAAATAAAAGCAAAGCTAATTAATATAAAAGCGTCCTATATGATAACCCACAAGGAAATAACCATCAAAGCTTTAAGAAATAAAATGTGTTCAGTGTGCTTATTCAGGATATCACTGACAATTTAAAAACAGAAGGTAAGGAATCAGATTAATTGAAGTGTTTGATGGAAAACATTCAACTAGTCCAATTTGGATCTTGTTATCTTGAACACAGTGAGAATTTCTTTTCAAATACATTGTTTTTTAAACACACTTAACATGAGAAATAGCTTCTTACGTGGTTAAAAACCAACAAAAATGGATATGATCAATGATTTCATTTCAAGTTTGAATTAATTCCTGTGCTGATGAGCAATGCCCCCCACCCCATTCAGAACAATGAGAATGAAGTTTTATGTTAATTAATAAAAGCAGGAGTACACTGCCCTACCCAAATTGACCTGGACTCCAGAGTTTGGAGGGGTTAGCTCAATCTTCATGATCCAATTCAGTCTAAGAATTTTCTCTGAGAGCAACATCAGTTTGGGTGTTATTTTTAATGCTGCAAAACCCCCTCATCTGCTATAAATGACATGAACAGTATCATGTCACCTTGTTAAGCTAATTCATTATTAGGCACACAGGTTATTTATCAATCTCTGATTTAAAAGCAAAAGACACCATAAGCATGTCTGCACAGTTTATGGATGAGATCTGAACATGTGGTTCTATTGACAGCCAAGAGCACGGTGCCAAATGGAAACATTTATGTCCAGAATTATGGTTAATCAAAACCAGGTTAATGTCATGTTGAATCCAGATAATTAGCCAGTGCACACTGATCCACCATAGCATCAGCAACTGCTCTGTTTTGAATGAAGTCTGGTTGCTGCATGTTCAGGGATCTCTGTTCACTTTTTATTCCATGAGGCAGACATATAGTACATAATCTTTTATGAGGATCCTGGTTCACCCAGTCCTACAGGAAAAGCTCTACAGAAGCATGTTAGCATCGTATACATTTTGTGTCCATTCTAACAAAGATATTAAATAGCTCACAATCTTATTTTCCAACATACAAATGTTAATCAACTGAACGAAGCATTCAGCAATGCTATGTTTTCACGAAGTCTGACTGAACCTATTATCTTCAGTGTAATTAGTTTAGGTTAAATAAATAAATACATCCAAATGGCCAGTACTTAGATCGCTGTCCAGAAATAATTTTATACAACTGCAGTATTACAAGGACTTGTAAGATGGTCTAATGGATACGAAATTCAAAAAGTCCAATCCTGAAGAGGCTTGTTACAAATATGATGGAATACAATGCCTCCATATTACAGGAAGAGCTCTGACCCATATTTGCCCACAAAATAGATCTAGATTTAATGTATTTGCTGAACACAAAATGTTTATTGCACTTGTTAACACTGTCACTGCATTATCAGTACCCAATATTTACACCCTTTCATAGCTTAATGAATGGAAGCTTATCATCACTGGAAAAAAAAAAACAGCCAGGAACTGCCCTTAGCCTGAAGAAAATCCTACATATGTGTTGCTGTCAAACAAATTTAAAGGGAAAACTCCACAGAAAATCCTTAATTCAGCTTTGGCAAATTCCCCACAAAACTGGGGGTGGGGGAGTGGAAAAAAACACACAAAAAATTTGGGGAATATATTATAACAAAACTACCCTTCAGGAAATGGATCATATAATGTAATTTCTGTAACCTTTGTGTCTTGATATAAACTGCACAATAGCACTGGTCACACCTATCACTCATCCAAGGTTTCCTTGCGTGTGTTTTCTTCTCTTTAGCTGACACTTCTGGATGTCAATGCAGGTAACTCAATTTTATGGCAGCAACTCCAATCCTTTTGCTGGTCTACATGTTCAGAATCTCATGCAGCTAGACTGCATACATGCAGAACTCCTGAATTTATGCAGCAGATATGTCGATATATCCATATTTAGCATATTCCAGAAGTATAGGGTTTACTGGCATAACTTAACTGTGAAGATACTATCTGAACACCACAGACAGAAAAACAGCAGCTCATAGGATGGGAAATTATCTAGATGCATGCATTTTGATAGAGTTTTTAAATTCTTTGAAGAATGACATTCAGCCAAGCTGACAGATCAAATTAGTCCAGGAGATGACACAGGGTTAAGACAGCCATTACTTACTTATACTTAGTATTGTTGCTAGAAACTTCACTGATATTCACACAATCTTGCAAACCCTGCATGTCTGTATGACCACAGATTGGCTGGTCTTAACAGCCAAGAAAGCACCATGATACATGTGTGAGGCTTGTAGTCCACCTTACTAAATGGGAAATCTGGGTTTTGATTAAATCAAAAGTGAAATTAAGAGAAAATGTATCTTAGAGCGATGGTCTAAAAATGCATAACTTCAGAGGAAGGATCAAGTGGCTAAATCCATCATATTACTACTGTTATTACTACTTAGAAAAACAAAGAGCAGAAAGAATGCAATTCTCTCATTTTTACATTTTATGGTGGACAGTAATAATGGTACTTATTGCAACTCAGTTATAAATAAGTTTGTCTTTTAAATCTACCACAAGATTTTGCAGGAATAATGATTTTGGTATATACCTATTTCCAACATTGAAAACTGAAATACAATTGTGTTGTCTGTGCCACAGACTGTCAATCTGAGTTAAGTTCCCTGCATGATAAAATCATCACCACTACTTTTAAAACAGCATACAATCGTAATTCTGTACTCCTGTCTTCATTTTATATCATGAATTTTCCTATCAGATAAAGAAAGTGAAAAAAGTTTAATTTGCGTATTCATAAAAGTATTTATCTGCCTCCCACTTCTCCCTTTCCCACAATCAACTGCTGCTGTTTAAAGACAAACACATATATGCATACATAGATATTAAGTTTTACCTTGTCACCATTTCTTTCTCTTTATTAGAGGCATGGCCTCCACTGCTGAGAGGCCTGCTTGCTGCAGATAAGAAATACAGGCGATGATTTTTAAAATACTGATCAATCAAAGGGAGCACAACCTGAAATTATATCAGAAAGAAGTAGTTATCTCCAGGCTTTCTTCAGTTCTCTATTACTGTTTGTAAGTAACAACTAAAGACAGGAGATTTCAAATATGGTTTTGGTTTTTTTTTTAAATATCTTTGTATTTTTTTCTTTATTGTCTCTTCCTATTTGAATTTATTTAGTATTCAAGGTACTTAGTGTCATCAGAAAAGACAGCACAAAAATTTTTACATTATCTCTGGGACTTGTTCTGTGGGGTTTTTTTGGAGGAGTAAAAAGCAGAAAGTATAGTTTCATTTTTTCTCACTATTTAAGATTTTTTCAGTACCAAATGCCTTGGCACAACTTAGCTGTTCATGCCTTTTAAGGTAGGTTTAAGAAAAATTCACCTACAACTGTCAGCACACTAACAGGACTTAATTCTAGATGTTACTAAATAAAACTCCCAAAACATTCTCACTCATTAAGGGCTTGCCCACAGAAGCTTTCCTGTTTACTTCATGTGGTGACCACTACTCTGTGTCCACTGCAGGTGTCAGTCAGGAGAAGATCCAAAATAAACAGTCAATAAGAAAACCTGAAATTGCTTCTTTTGGAGTATGGTTCAAAAGCAGGTGGAATGGTAGCTTCTGAGTCAACAAAATTGGCAAATAGTACGACATGGACTTCTAGGTACTTCAAAATATTGAGATTACAATTTACTTCAAGGATATCAGGGTTAGAAAACGCTTCAGACAACTGCCTTTGCTTATTTGCTAGTGAATTCAAAAGCACATTGAATATGCAAACACCATACAAGCTTTTACATGTGAAAGGCATAAGCAGATTTTCTTAATTTATTACATCTAAAACCTTCTTGACATAAAAAGGAGAATCGGGCTGACAGAAAACTCATTACTTTCAGCACAGGGAAGTGCAATGTCCTACATATGGGGAGCAATAACCCCAGGTACACACTGAGGCCTGACCAGGTGGAAAGCAGTTTTGCAGAGAAGGACCTGGGAGTCTCAGTGGACAGCAAACTGACCACCAGTCAACAATGCACCCTCACTGCAAAGACAGCCAACAGCATCCTGGGCTGCATTAGATAGAGCGTTATCAGCAGGTCCACGAGGTGATTATTTCTCCCTACTTAGCACTGGTGAGGCCACATCTGAAGTGCTGCACCTGGTTCTGGCCTCCTCAGTACAAGAGAAACATGGACATACTGGAGAGGCTCAAGTCCAGTGAAGGGCCACAAAGATTATGAAAGAACTAGAGGATCTTTCAAATGAGGAGAGATTGAGGGAGTTGGGACTCTTTAGCTTGGAGAAGGCTCAGGGATGATCTCATCAGTATGTATAAATATCTGAAGGAAGGATGTAAAGAAGATGGAGCCAGGTTCATTTCAGTTGTGCCCCACGAAAGGACAAGAGACAACGGGCACAAACTGAAACACAGTAGATTCCCTTTGATCATCAGGAAACACTTTTTTTACTGTTAAGGTGACTGAGCACTGGCACAGGTTGCCCAGAGAGACTATAAAGTCTCCACCTGGACATGGTCCTGGGCGACCTGCTCTAGATGATGGTAGTTGAGCATTGAAGTTAGACTAGATGATCTCCAGAAGGCCCTTCTAAGCTCAGCCATTCAGTGATTCTCTGACAGAGACACTAGCATGGTTTTAAAACAAGATACATAGCTGTGTTAATGCCCATAACTGTTGCTCACATTTATCTGCCTGACTACCATAAAAGAGAAACACCTTCAGAATTAGACTAAGCCAGTAAACAGAAAATACGGGGAGGTTATTTATAGCATCATATGAGTAGTTGCATATCATGGAGCAAGGAAATAATGAGAATAAGAATACATCCCTGTAATTTTTTTACATCTATATTTCATCCTACAGTATTTTCAAGTTATTTTTATTACTACTGGTTTTAATTAATACAATAATGAATTTAACATAGAAAAGTGCAACTACAACAACAATAATCATGTTCACTAACATGCTTTCTCACTGCAACTACTTACTATGTGACAAAGAATAAGAAAATATATACTGTACTTTGGCAAAAAACTTGATTTCTTGTTCATATGGGAAGTGCTCTCCTTTGCCTCTGCTGCCACCATCTGCAGAGAGAAGAAAATTAAGCTCCCTGTCATATTTTCTAATTACAATCTACTCTGCATTTTTTTTTTAAAAGTGTACACTATAAACAAATAATACTGGTTGTCTTTAGATGTAGATTTCAAGAAACCACAAGCAGTATACACACTAAAGTGGCATTTTATGACTATCTCATGAGAAGAAAAGTTACAGCAAATGAAGTGTGTAAAGAATAATTGTCCTAATATTCATAAAAGGGTAGACCTCTCATAGTCTAAAGACATATGGATATTCTTGTGAGATAAAATTCTGGTCCTATGTTTCAATTTTTCTTGTTACTGGTGACAATTGGCAGCTTGATCTATGATTCTATGATCTCAGATTCTAATGGAACACCTTTTGCCAGTCTTTCCCAGGAGACACAGAATTACCCAATTTTTAGTACTTATTTATGGACTTTGTCTAAAGAACAAAATTAATGGTTAAAACTACCCAACAAATTAAAATTGCTTCACTTCCCTCATTACTATAAAAATCAAATACTCTTTACAGATGTAATGTGGTATATAGCTCACTGACTATTTATCCTTTATTTATTATCTTCTTTTACTACTCCACTGAGAGACATGAAAGGTATTTGTTCCACCAGTGTTTCTAGCATTTCAGTATTTATTCATTATAATTTGTGAAGTTATGTCAAATCTATATAATTAAGTAGAATGAAGCCATGAAAATCACACATTAGCAGCACAAGTAATCCAGTGATTTATCAAGGCCAGACTTCTGCTACTGTTAAGTAACCATGGCATATCATAATTCATATACTTGATATTTTCCACTAGATAGGGTTTTGGATGAGCATTGATTTATTCCATCTTGCTGCTGTTCCTGCCATTAATACTGTAAATTACAGCATCTAAGCCTAGACATGAGGCATGGTATATGTTATGTGGCATTGCAACTCCCACGGTCACACAAAAGCTACATCTGGCAAGGTTTTTTGGCCTTTACTTCTCATGTAAGAAGCTGACTTGGGTCACCAAATTTGGGGTTTTTTTCATCTTTACCAAAAGCACTCCAAGTTAAATGCTTTCCTTCATAGCATTGATGACAAAACACATGCTGAGTGTTTGTGAAAGAACATTCCCATTGTGGGAGTTTGTAAAGGGGTTTCTCTACTCAGCCTCCTCCTCCAGAGAAATTTCAGAAAGGTACAAATGACCGGTTTAATTTGCTCTGTGAAAAAGGGATTACATGTGAATAGTAAATATTAATGTGCACATGTGAGAGATTATCAATTTGCGCATAAATACAAGGAGGCAGATAGTTTTCTTTTTCAAAGAATGAAAACAATTATAATTTTTTGCTGAACACTTTTCATCTGATGTGTATGGGAAAGTGGAATGAGTATGTGAACTACATAATTTTCAAAAATGCAGCACCTTCATCAACTATAGGAAACTAGCGGGAAAACTCCCAGTCCAAGAATGTGTCCCTTTTATTTTTTAATTTTTCCATTTCTTTTTATAGTATCAAACATCTTAGTTAATATTTCTTAAGAAAATGCATGAGGAGCACTATACCAAACTCCAGAATGTACTGATGGGCTTCATCCACATATCTTATAAGCTGCTGAAGGAAACTGTAGGCAAAGCGTTTCTCAATGGAAGGTGTGTCTAATTCCAAGTCTTTAAGTCCTCTGTAAAAAGAAGCAAGTCAGTTTTCCCACATGCAGAAGGACTCAGAGCAGTCTTACCTCTCTATGTAGTCTGACACCATTTTCCGTAGTAATGATTAACTGCTTATTAACATATGAATGGTACTGTGTTTGAAGTAAACAGTAGTCTTGCACTTACTGAGCAATTTGTTAAAATACAATTCAGTTTTCCCAAGTAGAAGGTTACAGAAAAACAAGACTAGTCAATCAGTATCATTGTAATTTCTTTCTCTTACTTCTAAGGCATTGCTGTTTAATATTTCCCTCCAAGGATGGATTCAGGGTGCACTAGACTAGAATGGTCACTGTCAAATAAAAGACTGGGAAGAAATATGTGCAAGACATAAGTAGCAGAAAGTCAAGTGGTAAGCAGACCAACAGAAAACATGAATCAGATGCTTGCTTGTCGAGGTGGTGCAGTAGTCACAAGGGCAGCAAGTACATTGAGTGTAACTTGATAGAAAGTCCTGCATTTAACTACTACGGGGGTTGTAGATGTGGGATGAACTATTTACTTGATGATAGGAGTGTCCAGGTTAACTCTTATCTCACCATGTCTCTTACACTTCCACTCCTCCAAAACCAGCCACTTTTCATTTGTGTGTCCAAGTTAACTCTTATCTCACCATGTCTCTTACACTTCCACTCCTCCAAAAACAAACAGCCACTTTTTATTTGTGTTTAAGTTAGACAGAAACAAAAAGGATTAGTCAAAAAGGAATGTGTAACTTTGAATACAGCTGAAGAGTCTTTTGTCATTTTGACAAGGGGTGAGAAAAGAAAGTGACATCCTTCTTTGTACATCCAGCTCCACTGAAGAGAAGTAAATTGAATTATTCCAGCTACTCTGAAAGATGCTACCTAGAACTATCAGATTAGCTGTGAGCCTCTATAAATGGGCTGAATTTCATATGTGATATAAAATAAAGGAAGTAGGCAGATTTCAAGTAAATGTGCTGGGCTAATTAATTCACAGTGATTACTTAAATCCATCTCTGTGACTGTTTCATTCACTTACTAATGTTCAAGTCATAGAAATCTCAGATATGCTGTCAGCCTTTCCTAGTGACTCTCATTTCCTAAACTATGCTGATGAGGCAGAGAAGCCTCCAATTTAATTAAAATTTTCCACAATCCACACTGTTCTAAAAAAGAAACCAAAACCCAACAACCCAACTTTTAAAAAACATCACTTCTCACTTTCAAATAGTTTAATAACACTACAAATTAACTAATCAGAAAGAAATGAATAGAAAATAAATATAAATAAAACTGTCTGTCTTATCAAAGCAGTTGCCTAGAAATTCCTATGAAGATGTGCATGTACCTGACCTGTAAATGAGACTTATTAATACTATCACTTGTAGAAAAGTAACAATTTTACTAAGAGCTGAATGTACAAACTAGAAAGAAAAAACATGCTGCAGTGTTGAGAGGAGAGGCAGAAGACACACAGAGATTCTGAAGAAGTCTGCTTGTGCCTTCCAAAATCCCTGCTACTAACTCCATAACCCATTTCTTCCTTACAGTGTTCTGTATGAAGGAGCACATACTTACTCTCAGGTACTGAAATCTAACAATGAAGGGAAAAAAAAAAATAAATGCTACTGAGCTGTATTAGAAACCTTCTATAACACTAATACTGAATGGACAGTTACCTGGAGACAACATATCCATTAATCTGTAGAAATTTCAGAATATCCTGTGCTTTTTCTCTGTCCTTGGCTTTTTCTTTGGCTGTGAGTGTATCGTAAGGAACAAGAAGAGGATGGTTGCCTCCTCCTACTATGAAACACCAAGAAAATTACAAAGCAGTTAAAGAGTTATCTGTTGACATAAGTCCCAGTATGTAAAAGCACTGTCATAATAATACATAGCACATTACAGTAAAATCTAGTCTGAAATAACAACAATGTACTTCTCCATTTGGTTACACAAACATAAAAGATATTCTGATAGAAACTTTAGACATGGCTGCACATATACATTCTAATATAATCAGTTCCTGCAAGTACAAAGTAAATATGTTGAACCTACTGTAAAAACTCTTTAAGAAGAAAAAAGTGCTTAACTATATGAACATGAATTATAATTACAATTTCATTTAATGATACAGAAAATATTTCAATAAGTAACACACTGTTTCATAAGAAAAAGAAGATATAAGCAAATATATAAGCATATAAAAGCAGACTCCTTTTTTTAAATATTCTGATGCCATTAAGAAAGACTCATGGTGTTTAGAAAGATATACATGTATATAAAATGATATGAAAATGATACAGTTTTACTTTAGAGTGATAAATTAAAGCCAGAAAGTTAAAGTACATTATTCAAATGTGGTTCAGATAACTGTCCAACTTGATCAAAAGAATGCTGCTAAAACGGAGAGGTAAATATAATAAACTGCCTTTTTATGGCTTACAAATAGCTGTTGTATTGATACCTCTCTGAATGCAGATAGTTCATTTGGAAGGAAAATAAATTTGCTATTATGAATATGAACATCTGCATAAAAAGCAACAATCATATGATGCAACCTTCTAAAAATCACCATCATATAGTAGAACACAATAAATTCCTACAGTCATTTCTAAGAAACCCCAGGAATTTATAAGGGTTATGATCAGACTTATCTCAGAAATAACTACAGCAATAGTAATAATTTTTTTTTTTTTTAAAGGCACAAATTTTCACTAGAAAATATTGGAGACATATCCTGCTGTGATTTTGTAAGCCACATATTCTAAAATTTTCCATTAGTCTTGCCTGAATCTGTTTAAGTACATGCAAAATGGTAACCTTGAGGGCAAGTCTGATCTTTGGGGCTTTTTTATTTGTCTTGGGATTTTTAGGAAGTACAGCCTTTAACATCAAAATGATTGGGTTTTATTCTATCACCACAAATGTAATTTAATTCCACAATATTACAGCTGAAGATAGACATGCGAAAATGCATACAAGGCTAGCATGCATACATGCCCTATCTATGGAAGTCATTAAGACTATAATCAACTACAGTTAATACATGCAAAGTGTTCAATGAAGAAAAATGACACTTGCAATTTTCAGGTGGCTAACATTCTTGTACATTAAAAGCTTTAAATGAAAAATAGAAGCATTCTCTATCTGAAGTCTGCATTACTCTTCTGTTCTTTACGCATGTTTAAAAAAAACCATTTCAACACGAGCATATATATATATATACACACACACACTAGAGGGAAAGAAACCCACAATCTGGAGGGCAGGGTTTTACTCAGTTGATAAATACATCTACTTTTCATGGCAAGACAGTCTCCATCAGAAGCCTCTCCTTCATTCACTATAGCCAACCCTAGTCTTCCCAGCATTACACTCCTTTGCACAATACTACAAATACTATACAGTGTTCTCATTGAAGTGCTGCTCGAGGCCAAAATCTGCTTTCAAAGCTGCCAAATAAAGTAGATCCATTTAAATATCTAATCTTCCTATAGTCTATGATGTCCCGGACTTGGCCTACTCCATGGCTACTTATCAAGATTTATTTTATTTTCTGAAGGCTATAAAATTCAAAACAAAATCTGTATTAAGGGGAAATACAATTAAAGGTATGGAAATTCATAGTGATTTATCAAAGGCACTTCCAGTGGAACTTTACTTTTTACATAAAACTAACTACTGTATCTTTGCTGGAAGCTTACAACTAATGAAAAAAGAAATATAGTATATAATATAGCATATAATAATAATAATATAATAATAATAAAGGATGAGGTTGGTGTAATTAGACTTAACACCTTTGGACAAATCAAAACCCTAGTTTCAGTCCTTTGCAAATGACAACTTCCTGTTTCTCCAAATAACATTTTCTCCATGTCCAAATATAATGTTTTATGCACCAAAAAAATTTAGCTTTAATACAAGTAAAGAAATTATTTTAAGACAGAGGAAAAACTGTAAGCTATACAATACACAAAAAACCCTGTCATTTAGGTAAGTAGAGATTTAAGTTTAGCCACTTGTTAATTCAATATAAGATACATGCAGTTCTTAGTAAATACCTTTTTTAGATCTACCTTCAATAAAGAATCAATTAAAATGACATCAGAGCCCAGTGGGCAATAGTCTGAAAGACTAATGCTAGAAGGAAAATGTATTAATGTAGCTTAACTTTATTTACAAACTTTGACTTCTCTTCCTTTGCCATATTTGAATTTGTAAACTACTTCAACAGGAACTGTTACACACAGCATTATAAAAATTTCCAGGCAATAAAAATCACAGATATTTAATTAGAATAGATACGTTCTCATTTCTTCCTTGTCAATTTAAATTTGCTCTTTTTTTTTCCAATCTGTTTTCTCAAATACATGATCTAAGATAATCATAGAGAACTTAAAATACTACAAATACCTGTAGTTAGTATTACCTTTTGCTTCAAGCTCCATTTTTTTTTTCTTTGCCCATATGTTATGGTAGTTTTCAGCCATCATCTCAGCCATAGCCTTAGGAAAATAGAGAACTTAGTGATATGTGTTGCAATGGTTAACCCCCAAGGATTACAATTTTTTGCTTGATATTAAATAAAAAGTTTTGTCCTCTGGGAGGTTCAATACAATTACACTATAATGGCTCACTAAAAAGAAGAGTTTTTATTGAAAAATTATGATATAGGATTTGGGTAGGGTGGATGTATACATATGTAGGAATTAGGAACCTGGTGCTGAAGAGAAAACTGTTAATACTAAAAAGGAGGAACTAAAAAGAGGAGTATAGTCTAGAAAGATCACTGGGGTGTCAGACCAGGACTTGATTCTCAAAATGACAGTAAGAACTCCATGAAGGCACTGGTAAGGGAAACAAAGAACAGCCCAGCCAGAGGACTGAATCAAGATTGTTCCTGCTGGCACCCATGGCTACAGTCTGGTCAAGATGAATCCTCATGTTTTTGAGCACACTGTTCAAAACACCAACCATTTTACAAGGGACTCCATAGATGTGGCCACACTTTATTCAGCATGAAGTTCTCCTCCAGTGGGCACAACAGAGAACTAAATTCATCCTACAAAACAAACTCCTTCCAACTAGTAAACTAGAAGCTAGACCCCAAAGCAAGCCAAAGGCAGGAAAGCGCTCCAATTTCTAACTAGTAGGAACTACTATTACAACATGAAACAACTTTTTGAACCAACCTCTCCTGTCCTGATTGCATACCGTCTATGTGTATGAAGTGGAATATTCTGTAGATTTCACCTTTCACTTCTTTCATGGACCTACAGAAACATTCTTCTCATCTTCAATAAGTGTTTTGAGTAATTTCAGAATTTCAGCATTTCAGAATACCAACTTCTTTATTTGGGAGAATACTCTTGAATTTAGATCAGCTTGAAACTTTTGGGTTGTATCTTGTTTGTCTATAGGACAATTTGTTTCAGAGACTTTTCTCCAGTGGATACACTATTACTCTCCTGCATGATAGATGCCTTTTGTCACGCACAGTGTGGTCCTGATGTTTTGAAAATTGAGATCAGAAACTTCGAATAATATAGTGTAAACTGAGTTTTGCGTCCTTGGAAAGCCAGGTGTTATGTAGGTGGTCTCAGAGCAAGGCCTAGCTACTCATGAAGCCAGGATGTGACCAGGTTACCACTTCAGACCAAAATGAGAAGTATTTCTCAGGCTAACAGTTTTAGACATGGTCAAGATCCCTGCTAGCACAGTATATGCACATGATGATGTAAACATTAAATAGCACCAATTCTTATATACTAGTGAAAAAAACAACTTTTTGCTGCAACTTAAAACATGGTTGAAGAATCTAATCCTGGAATTCAACTTTAAAAATATTAAACATTAAAAACAAGTTGAATATTACATACAGTTCATTTTAAAAACTCAGATCTCATTAATATCTAACATATTTGGATATTTCCTGAATGACAGTATCAGGACAATTAATACCTTAAATTACATTTTAATTAAATTTGCTTAGCTTTGAAATAAAATATTTTGAAGGTGGTTTCAAAGAAGACCTCTCCTCATAATTAACAACAAATTAATCATAAAGCCAACAAGCTCTGCTTTATAGCAGTGGGTTATAAAGGAAAAAAAAAAATGATGACAATTATCAGAGCCTGTAGCAGAACAGAGTGAACAAGGGAGTAATAGAAGTTTTAATGTCATTTCTTTTCTAGTTTGTGACAGGCTGGTTACTTTTCTCTGGGTTTGGTTTACTGCATCATAATACTATGATGACTACATCAGAAGTTGTGTCATGAGCATTAAACAAAGTCTACATATCCTTTTGACTACACTGAGTCTATATAAATGTTAAATGATGTAATTATAATAAAGCTGTTCCATTAGTTTGAGATATTAACTCTTTGGAATGATCAGCAATCTACTGAATGCTTTAACTCAAGTATGATAGTTAATTGGCAGCAAATTCATATTATTGTAAAGCTAATCAGGATCTAAAATGATTAGAAATATAGACTGGGAAACTACAAGACTGGAATCAAGGAGAGGAAATCCAGTGTAAGAATTTGATCAGAGGCACAGTACAGTATGTACTGTACAGTTTGCCAATTACTTTACTACTGCTGCTTGATTTACTGCTGCAGAGCTCAGAACAGGCTAACTTAACACTCAGGAGCTTTTGTAGCCAGCTTTGAACACTGTATTGTCAGCACTAAATTGGTACAAACACTCATGCTAACTAATTTAAAACTACCCGGCATATGTCTACATGACATTGTAACCATACCCACAGTAAATTGGTAGACTGTAAAAGCTAGCACTACACATTATCAAAAAAAAAAGAAAAAAACCAGACAGCTTACCTTTCTAAAGACAGAAAAATAATTTGTTTATCAACTTAAAAATATTGTTCCAAACAACAGCAATTTTCTGATAGATATGTCTAAATCTAACCCCCAGCTTCTTCATTCTATATTCTCTTAATATTAATTGTTAAGAATGGTTCCTGATTCTTATTTCTTCATTTTAGAAACAAACAAACAAAAAAAAGCAATGACAAAATGTTTTGGGAAGAGGGTGGAGAATTGAAAGATAAACAGAAAAAAGCTGATGCTGCAAGCTCTTCTAAACAGGATTCTCTTCAAAACAGCAGATGTTCGCAAAGAGAGCTGGGAAAATCAATCCAGGACTAAAATAAACTTTGAAGCTTTAGCAACAGAGGCAACAAAGGATCAAAGAGCAATGATGAAAGAGACTAAAAAGACCCAATCAACAAACCAAAATCAAAGCTCATCAAAGAAAGTAACATAAAGCATCAAATGTGTGTAAAATAAAGTATCAGAAAAAGAAAAAAATAAACTGTAAATAAAGGGCAGGCATATTGTTTCTGACTTACATGTAAGTCTCTGGAGAGGGTGACATTGCTCATATCAATTGCTCGAGGAGTATAACCATGGGCTGTATCTACAGAGATCTGAACGACAAATGTGCAAAACAGTGGAGTTATACAAGCATTTGAAATGAAGAAGTTAACGTCAACAAAATACTGAAAATAACAATGAACTTAAGGAAAAAGTCACTTTTATATCTCTAGGAAAAGGATCCTATGCAGCCCAACTGAAAATACACCAAAAGGTGGTAAACTTAAGTGAGATTTATGCAAAGGTCTACATATTTTGTTCCCAAAGACAGTCATCACACAAAAATCCTCCTTGTTCAAATGCAAATTTCAGTTTGCTGTACTAAAGTTATGATTAAATCTCTGCGTTTTCTAGATTTATTTTTTTTTCTCTCAGCAGGCAAAATCTCAGACAACCTAGTTTAAGATGAATTTAGGCAACTTTGAATTTGGCTTTTCAAGCCTATTTCTAGATATAGGAATAAAATGTACTAAGTACATCTTTTTTTCTCTGTCCATCCTCCCCACAGAAATAATATCACTATTTTGTCATTTTTTCTTTCTACTGACTCAATTTGTCACAGGTTTGCTCATTACATTGACAAAAAAAGTTCAGGGAAGGATAAAAAATGACAGAGATTCCCTGGATGTCAAGCCACTGATGCAAGAAATGCAGCTAGAAAAGGGACATTGCTGGGCTTTCCTTTAAGGCTTCTGTTGTAACAGAACTCATGTACCCCACAGGTATGTCTCCCTGTAGAAAGACTAGTGTCCAAAAATGTTGCTATGTCTGATATTATCTTCATATGCATGTATATAAACATGTACAAGGCCTAGAAGTTCAAAGGCCTCCTTTCAAAAGGCAAGTATTTTTAATAGACAATAACACAAAGGATTGATAAGCAACACATAGTAAACAAATGCTGGTAAAATATTTTTTCCTAAATCAAGCATTGTTACACTAATATGAAGATACTGATTAAATATACTTAAAATTCTCATCCGAACATATGAAAATGCTATTTTGTGTATGTGTGTGATGACAGCACAACAAATTCTAAACACAGGATGAGTATTAATATGATAGTGTACTCTGAAATACAGAAATATTTTAGGCTTCAGAAACTCTTCTAGAAAAGTTATGTAATTTCATTACAGTAAAGGAAGACTAATTTAGCTGCAAAAGCTGTTTTCATGTGTTCATATAATTAGAATCTCAGCTGCAAAGCTATTAATTCTAATAAGCTAGTTATGTTTAAAATATATACAAATATCTGTCAGTGTAGTCTTTGAGGCTGGTATAATCACCCAAAAGTTGGGAATATTGGAAGTCAAGAATTCTTAAAGCAATTGTACTGTGCAAACTATAATGTGTAGTTTAGCCCAAGTGTTAAACCATGTCACTTGATACACACTTTCTAGTTGTCTACAGACAGTAGAGAGCCAGGTTCAACTGCTCTTTCTTCACAGGCATATCACCACTCAAACATGTAAATAACACAAAACGGAGGAGAGAAGAGGGAAAGATTTTTCCCCTCCATTTTATTTTCCCCATTGGTTTGGCTCCATGGGTGTGTGTGTGAATGAGAGAGAAAGATTTTCACCCCTTCACAGTTTAATTACAAAGTATATATGGAGCTCTAAGAGAACACTGTGCGCCAGCATTTTTCCATGTTATCCTTACAGCAATTTAAGAAGGCTATCCTAAAGGAAAAAAAGCTATTTTTTAATTTTCAGAATTTCGTCTCTCTATAAACGTAAACTTTATGCTGCATTAACATTGATGTTTATATAAATTTTCTTTAAAAAAAAAAAAAAAAAGAAAAGAAAGGAGCTTATGTACCTTCATTTATTTCTTTACAAGCTTAAAGGCATCCATTGCCACCACATTAAAAAAAAAAAAGCAGCAGACTAATATCATATTAATACTCAGTATTAATGTGCAACAACCTACTGATGTAAATAATTCCCCTAAATACTGTAGTTAACTTTAAATCAAGTGAACAAATACATTCCTATTTCAGTTCTGTTGAAAATGCTTATTAACATATTACTTTAAAACAGGAAAAGAAAGTTCCAGCTTCAGTGAATAAAAATCCAAAACAATCTTCATAGCTGAGACTATTTTTCACTTCATAGTGAAAAATGCTTCACATTTTTTTTTATGCTACATATTTATTTCATTGCTTGTAAAATCAAAGATTGGAGAACAGATTTTGCATGTCTTTTTTAAAAATACTTTTTTAATAAAATGTCTCACTTGACTGGTTTGAGATATGCGACGTGTCCGATTATACAGTGCCATGGAATCTCCCTCCCGTGTTCTCTCAATTCGCCATCCCCACGCCAGCATAGTTTTTAGTGATTCTTTGATTGGCCATCGATAAATTTCTTTTTCCTAGAAGAATGCACATGTGATAATTGCCTTGTTTATTATGTAGATGTACAGAGCAAAAAAATAAGTATTGGAGTTTCGCCTGGTTATACCGAGATGGTCTTTACTAGCCAAAACAATTCTATGATTCTATGCAAAGAAATGTACTGAAATCAGCCCTTATGGCTCAATGGTACTGTAAAGAAGCAAATGAATCATAAAAGATATTAAAATTTTTATCATTTCAGAGGTGGGTAGAAGAATTCTGTCCTTGCAGAAAGACGATGATCACAGGAATAACCTTATTAATGGCATGCTCCACTCAAAGGTGGAGCAGTAATTATCAGGAGTAATGCAGGGTTTTGTCCACTGTGTGAAACAATTAAAATAAACATAGAATCATAATAAGTCTATGTCGGAATGGACTTCTGGACATTATCTGGCTCAACCTTTTGTTGAAGTCAGATAAGCTAACATAATTGGCTATCAGTAGTTATCAAGATGAGGTCATCTAGGGCTTGCCATGTCATGCCTTGAATATTTGACATGCAAATGAATTCACCACTCCTCTGGAAAACCTATTCCAATGTTTAATTTGTCAAGATAAGAAGGATTTCCAGAAAACATTTCTACTGAAGCAACTTAAACTCCTTGTCCTGTCACTGTGCATCCCTGTGGAGAAAATACATCCATCTTCTCTTTAATAACATTTAGATACAGGGAAATCAAGATTATATCCTCATCAGCTTTCTCTTCTTCAAGCTGAACAAACCCAGTTCCTTCAGCCTTGCCTCAAGTCCTCCAACCTTCTAGTCACCTTGGTGGCCCTCTGCTGGAAACCACACGAAGTCCAAACCTAAGTCTTCATTAATCAAGTATGCATTCCTGTATGGTATTACTGTAAAAATATGACACATCAGCTTCACCATAAATTATGCCAAGCAAATTCAGCCATGAGAGAAAATAGTTTGAGTGACCTATTTATTGTACAATAAAATCGTTCAATCTGTTTTTGAGATTTCAAGGAAGGCAACAATCACACATTAGCTGACATTCTCTAAATATTTTTTTAAGCATCTGGTAACCAGAAGGTGATATTTTCACAGTGAATGAAGCAATCCTTCATTCACCCTGGACTAAGAATTAACAAATTGCTTACCTTCTCAGATAGTAACTTGTATTGTTTCATTAATGGTTGCACTTTTGCAGATTCAGAATAAGTTTCACCATATGTCCATCCATTGGCAAACTGAAAATAGAAATAATAAGAGAGGAAAAAATGGGAAAAGCAAAAAATTATTAAAAATCTTATTTTTATTGGTAAAAAGAAACTGAAGAATGCTTCTGCAGAGTTGTTGCTGCTATCTTAAAATTTCCTTTCTACTATTTTCTCAACGTTTTCTCAAACAACATTTATATTATCTACATATAATGAAACAAATTATGTAGCATGCCATCTTATTGAAAATTAATTACACAAAGCTAACATGCCAATACATTTTTCTTTTAAATATTTTTCTAGAGCAGAATACAGTGCTACATTTGAGGAATTATTTTTAATACTGGACTGTCAAACTGCACAAAGGAATAAAAAAACTTAAAGAAGGGTTTTGGTTAAAAAAAAAAAAAGAAATTTCAAGTCAATAAAACAAATGATTATCAAGTATGTTTACTCAAAAGTTAAGAATAAAAATAATGAAATTAAGAAACAATATTTTGAAATACTTGTGTGCAGTTACAGAACTTTCCCCCAAATGCATTTCGAGAAAATGTAAGTTTATATCTTACTTACTTACAACTTGTAGCAATATGAAAAATAATATTATCTAGGGTAAAATATTTTAAAGATTAAATTGATTCAAATAAAAATTCTGATTTTGCTTTAACAGGAATATAGATTTTACCTTTTCCATTGACCATTTGTCATGAGAGTGTTCTGCATATTTGTTAATGAAATAGTCTAGCTTTTCAGGGATTGTAATGCTGAAAGTGAAGAAAAAAAATAGCCATTATATTACACACACAAAAATGTGAATGATTTTGTTTTGAAGAAAACTTGCAAATAAATAATTTCCAGAGCATACATCAATTCAAAGTATCTTACTGCACTCTGGTTTTTTTCACATACAGTTTGCTCCATGCCCCAGTTAAATCAAGGGAAAAAATACGAGTTATTTAAAGGGCACTGAATGACAACCACAGCTGCTGTAGAAATTTTTCTTTTTTGACACACGTGTGCAAGGAAAAATCAATAGTGATGCCAAGCACTCATGCTTTTTGTCACATATTTTTATTACTAAAATTCATTTTCTTAAGATTAAAGATACAACTATGACCTATAGTTTCAGAAATACAGTGATAACTTACTGCACATGTCCATTATAAATTAAGTGTGCTAACAGTGTTTTTTGAAACACATCATCTATTTTGTATATTTCTATAAATTTTATTGTATTCTTGAAGCACTAAAAGTTACGAAAACACAGAAGTTATATGCTCAAGGCTTTGTTTTCCAACATCTCAGTGAATATTAGAAATATTAAAATCTTTATTAAACAAGAAACAAACAAAAATCTTTATTAAACAAAGAAAACAACTACAAACAAATACACTAGCCCTTCAACAGATATACAAGACAATGCAGAAGTTAAGGTATCTTAAGCAGTAAAGGAAAAGCAGCTACTCTTAGCTGCGAAACAAGCAATAAAGACAGAATCCTCTTCCAAAAATTAAGAAATACCAATATTTTCCTGAATCTGCATTCCTACAAATGAAAGGCAATAATTGCTTCTCGATCACTTAGGAAATATCAAAATCTTCCCTCGTAAGACAAAGAATTTTGGCAGTAAAAGTGTTACAGTGCCATCTACTGCAAAGTAGAAGAGTCTGGTTATTAATCTTCAGTCATAGGGTGGGAAAAAGTACAAATGTAAAACAAAACTATGTCAGAGTAACACTTTGCAAGAGCCTAGCCACACATAAAGGCCAGAAAATATTCATCCAGCATGGTCATCAGGTTATTTTACTGTTTGGAAGCCTGTATTTTGAGGGGAACAGTACTAATAGTATAGTACATTGTATAATTTCAGAAATACAATAAATTGACAAGCATAATAAGGTCATATTATCTATAGCTTCATATAAATAGGTCTAGGACTAGTTAAGAGATGCAATGCAGGATTTGCATGTTAAAAGAATACAGGATAGGTTGGAAGTGACACTGATAAAAGCGGTGCTTTCTTTGTCTTGAATCATCACAGAACTGCTGACTCCTATGGCAATGAGCTGATGATTTAGGTTACATGAAGTAACATTTCCCAAGTTTTACAAACAGATTCTGTCTAGCTACAATTCTCCTCTGAAATGACACTAGATGAAGTCATTTTCGATTAGTTAAATGAGAGTAAAACAGCCTTACTAAATTTTGATTAATCTTCATATAACTTCAATACATCTTAGACAAATGAATTAGAATATGCACAACTGCAATTTCTATATTCCAGTCTAGACTATGGCTTTGACTACCATATGTTGATACGCGTACATGTACAAGCATGCTGTAACAAATATGTACATCTATGGAAAGCACTCTGTTCTGAACGATAATACAGACAGAAAGATCTCAAAGGCAATTGTAGCAAATATCATACAAGTGCCATTTTTCAAGTTACAGCACTGTGTTATGCACTATAAGACTATTCTATACTGAATAGAATGAGGTGGTGGCTGTAGTCAAAAATCAGGGCAGAAAAAAATCCTTTCAGGTGTGTGTTTTGTCTGGCTAGTTGTATCTGTATTGGAACATGTTGATCCATTGTTGCGTCCCTCTGGCACACCACTATCTGTTGTTGCACTGCACTGGAGAGCACAGTACTCGCTTCCACGTCCAGAATGTGCAGGTGCACAGGGGAATCAGGCAGTCAACCACTGTGAGCCAGCTACTTATTGTCTGTGTCTGGTAAGTGACATCAGGAACCAAACAACGAAAGGACCTCTCAAGGACAGGATGAGGGAGCTAAAGATTGATGACATAACGACCCCCAGAGGTGCCTCAAGACCCCCACACATTCACAACAGGGGGGATGACTGCTGTTAGTCACTGTGGGTAGAAAAGTACTGTTCAGCCTCTGTGCACGCACTGGCCACGCGTGCACCGATGCCGGAGCAGTCTCCACACCCCTGCCAGGAGAGCTGTAAGTAGCCCACTGCAGCAAGGAGAGGGATGTTGAGATTGATTTTCAGAAAGTCGCCCTGATACACATCTTGATCCATGGGATGCCCTGCAGAAGGCATTAGAACCTACCAACTCCTCTTCCCAAGCACCATGCTACATGCCCTCCTCTTGTTCAGCAGTTTGTCTACCACCTTGGGGTCGGTATGTATATGGGGATGTTAGGGTAACTAGTTGGGCTTGCTTGAATAACATTGCTTTTGATTATTAGCTGTGTGAGAGAGTGCTTGAATAAAATCGGTTTTGCTTATTAGCTGTGTGGGTGGGTGCCATCCTTTGTGAAACAGGAATCCTTTTCGAATCTGGGACCCTAGTATACTTAAAAGAGGATGGTCAGAGTCTCACTCCTTAGAGAGAATGAAGATCTTTCTGCCCAATTCCACATTATTCATAGTAAAAAGAGATTATATGAATGCATGATCATTGTAATTTTTCTGTAAGTACACTGTCATTAGTGTCTTGGCATATGTTAATAATGACAGAGATGATGTAGACAAGTTTACTTTTTCTGCTTCTAAAAACATGCTGGTCTCCATTTTAGCTAAAGATAAGCATTCAGAAGAGAATAAAAGCTCTAAGTTCACATCATACCTAAAAACAGACACCATCCCTCTTTCACACATTCATGATAAAAAAAAAAACTGGTTGTAAGAAAGTAATTCCTTACTTTGATGTATCAACAGGCTGAGGATTAAAGTTCCCATCTGAATCCATTGAAGACTGCTTTTCCATCATATTGACATAATTTGATTCCATATAGTCTGGAGGTAAGGCCCCTGCAACTGCGCTCAAACAAGGCAAAGCCAATTTGAACAGTTCTTGTTCATACTTCTGTGGATAGAAAGTGATTAGTGAATGGAAGCTATCAACATCACTGCTGAAACTGATATAGCCACATGTGATACTACCGAATGACTTCATTACTCAATGTGAAATTGTATTTTTGTTCTGAAAATAAAGGAAACTGACTGTCCAAAGCATATTATACACTATAGATAAAGCTATGATCAAGTCACGCTCTTGATGAAGTAAACGGGAAATGTTTGACTCCAATAGGAGCAACACTATGCATTTTTCAGACATCAGGAAAAAGAACATAGCACAAGACTATGCACAGCATTTCTAAATACCTAGATTTGAAATGAAAGTCATGAAATATTAAGTAGGTTGAGTAAAAATACTAAATGAACAATAAATACATACAAGGTGTATTATTAAAGTTTTCTCCAACATAGAATTGAGTCAAGGTGATGAAACTACAATTAATAAGCAAGAGATTATGCTTTTAGTTTAAGGAAGACTAGTGCATGAGGTAGAAAAGTTCAGCTTTCAGTCACCTGAAAATGTTTGAGCTTGCTTTTAGGACTCTGAAGTGTAGTTGACCCATAAAGATACACCTTCATTTTTTTAATTTTTATTTTTTAACTAAGCAGATAAAACACTACACCTATGTTACAGCAGAAGCTATAAGAGGAAAATTTAAATTCACTAAAGCCTATAGTTTTTCCTTTAAGGTGGATACAATATTGATACAAGCTGGGTAAAAATGACAAATTAAGAAAAAAATGTTATATAGTAAGGCTATTACAATAGTAGATGGATATTAAAATCAATTACCTTTTGAGACAAAGCATCAAAAATACCCCAGAACAACTTTCTGGATAAATGAAGTTCTTCTTCTGAGGCGGTACCAAAGTTACCCCATCCACCTGGCAAACAATAATACTTCCAGCATCTTTCATAATGATTTGTCAGCAACTAAAACAGAACATATTTTAAAAGCAAATAAAATATAACTGTTGATGTTCTTCCGTTCCAGCACTCGATCATTACATAGACATTGCCAGAAAAATGTCTAACTTTTATCAAGAAGCCATCTGGTGTATCTTTTCTTTACTGGTGGATATACACATTGAATGACTAGTTCTTTCTTTAACTTTACTGGCATATGCAAAAACCATATAACAGGGGATAATTTTCCCCAACACTGCAACACAATTCAGCTGAAGATAAGAATTCACCTTTGTGTGCTGCTATTCTAAACACTGCTGCTTGGTGAGTAAGATAGTAGAATCATATTTTGCCTAGTTTCCAAATATTATTTACATCTGAGAGCTATTTAACAGTATCTTGCAGTGTGCCTCAACTCTTCCGAGTTGTAAAACCAGCTATCGGTCTACTCTCCTGACCTTTATTACAACTGGCTTTATCCTGTCTTCCTCTCTTTCATTAAATTAGATTTCAGGGACATTTTCTTCATAATTGGTTACAAGTCTCCATATTATCAGAGACTCAAATGGTGCAAGAACCTGCTACTGGGTATTTGCCAAACTAAATCATCATAAATTTTGTGCTTAATGTGTCCTCTATGTCCCTGAGTCATAGACAGGAAGAGGAAAAATTACTTTTATGTGTCAATAAAGACAAGACCAAATAGCAAATTCCTGGAATTAGCAAAATATCCTACTCAGGGGCAGATTTTCCTACAGCACAGAATGATCTTTCAAAAAACTTTAGCTGGAATTTTAATTCAGAGTTTAACAGTTCCTCAGAGAAAAAGAGAAATGTTTCAATAACACTTTGTAAAGCATGTTGGCAAAATATTACAAGTCACAGTCAGTAAAGCGCTATCAATACAAATGCCAAGACAGAAAATTGCAGATATTTATAATTTAAATAACGACAGGTGTTGGGGTGTGGGGAGAAATCCTGATCTGTAGAAACGAGGATTAAGATAAACAAAAATATTAACTCAATCCTGTGCAGTTCTGTAATACTTTCATAACTCAGAAAAATAACCAATCTATATAATAGATTTGCACACCTTCAGATTTAAATAATCTATTATTATTATCTATTTACTATTTAGATTTTCAGAAGATCAAAGAAAAAAAGGAGAGAAGAACTTACATGCATGTATATAATGTAAAAAGACAGAAGTTTTATCATGTAGAACCACAAACGTCTCAGATGTATGGACTTTAAGAGTCTAAGATGTATCTGAAAATGTTTATTTTCAAAATGAACTCTATTACACAACGGCTAGACTTCACATTTTCATTTGGACAATGTGAGTGTTAATATATACATATAAATTTTCAAATCTAGCCAAGAGTAAAGGCAGGCTTGCTCTTAGAAAAGTCCCTGATAAAGCACTGAATATGATTTAAGAGGAAATAAAAACAAGGCAGCCCTATTCCAGAAAGTTCATGCCAAGTTATACAGAGGTGAAGCATCACAGTTTTCAATTCATATGCTGCCTAAAATGATGTAATTTTTAATTGTAGAAACCATCAAAGATATTCACAGTAAATAGTACTTTATTCTGATTTAGACTTCATTATTTCCTCTCCTCTTCCCATTCATAATTACATTTTCAGATGCATGATTAACTCGTAGCTGTCTCTTTAGACTACTATATAACTTATTTGCTAGCACAAGTCCATTAGGAATATGCACAATACTTTCAAATCAGAATCACATTAGTAGATATAAGTAGGAGTCTCTTGTTAAATCACTGAAAATCAGTTTATTGTCACTGAAATGTTTGAAAAGTTCTAGTTCAGTCTTCAGATAAAGAGTTCACTTTCCTCAGAAGCTCCTATTACTTCTTTAGGTATCAATGGAAAAAATGGACAAAATCATTAGCCCATGTTAACACCATGGTTCTCTTCATAGGTATGTTCTCCCAAAGTCTGACTTCGCAAAGGGATCCAACCATTATTTCTTTCCTGTTCAGTAAAATGGGAAAGTCACTGCAGTCATGACCCTCAGGATTAAAAAACCTCCTGTGCTAGATGAACAGATCTCACAGAGCAGGGGTTGTTCTTCTCTCCCCTCCCCTCTCCTCCCCTCCCCTCCCTGCCCCGCCCCCACCCCCCGAAAAGGGAAGTACCATAGCCATGCAGAGAGCAACAAATTACTGTTTGTTTTTTGCAGCACATAAAATGTAACAATACATTAGAAAGGTCCCCTTTAGGGCGGTATACTAAATTATCAGCTGGTTTTCTCACACATAGGCACTAAAGAACAGCTGCTCTGGCATCTTTACTTGCATTGAGTACTTCTTGGGGGACACAACCGAATTATTAAGTCATTAGGAAGGCACAGACTATGCATCAGGTCCTGGCTTTGAGACTAATGATTTAAATTCCTCATTTGAGGTCAGAGACCATTATATGGCTAATAGAAACCTGTGTAAATCTGAGGAGTATTTTGGCAAAGAAATCAGATGTAAAATACATTTAATCCTGGTATGTGGCTTTTAAAGCATAAAGAAATATTAAATAAGAAAAGTTGAAATATCTCATTCAGAGTTGCGTTGGGAAATCATTAAAAAGGACTGCTGAAAACCATCAGGAGATTATATGTTTCTAGAACTACTGATGAAATATGAGGAATCTTTAAGGAATGTGTCATCTCAGAAAGAAAACCACACATTTTTCTTGAGCACTGGGCATCAGAATCAAAAGATATGGAGAAACTTTTTGGGGCTGAAAACAAAATGGTTATTAAAAACACATATTGCTTAGATTTCCAAGAACAAACCACAGAAAAAGTTTGTTTTCCAGAAGCAGGGAACACCAACACCGAGGGCGGAAGTAAGGGTACAGACAACTATCCTATCTTCCTTTGTGCACTGGATTCTGTCCTCACCCCCAAGGATTTCCAAATGGGTTTAAAAAAAATTACTTGATAATTAAAGGAGAAGCAAACACTAGACACAAACTTGATAATTCCATATGGATAGATGTAAATTAGACTGAATTTGTGTCAAAGCAGCAATTTATCTTTAAAAACTTTGTCTTAGATTATTATAGAGTGGAGATAAGGTAACGAAGAAGATGGAGAATATTCTCCACGCAAGTATTTTCTATTGCGTTTTGGTACAAGAAATACTGTTGAATATTAAATATACTTTACCTTCAGAGGCATTTTGGCATGTTCATTTAAAAGAGGAACATCAAATACTAATCTTCTCAGCAAATGCTGCATCATGGAAGGCCGCAACTGCCTAAAAGCAGACAAACCATTTCAAAAGGGTGTACCAGTTTTTATTTACAGTTTTACAAATTTACAGTTTCATGTAAATAATTAATAAATACAGTAAAACAATTTGTCAGTTCTATTTTTCAAATTCATTAATAGGATTTTGCTTGCATCACTAAAAAAAGCATCCAGAAGAAAGCAAACAAGTGCATACCAAAGCAAACTTTCTGAACAAGCTGCAAATCAAATGCTTTAAAGAAGCAGAGACAATATCTGTTCTACAGCCAGAGAAAACCAGGAAAAAAGTAATACTGAATTTTGATATTGTGTATTATAATCACCATGCTCATGAGGAAAGGTTATAATGTTAATGTCTTGCAGTATATCTCAATGGCTCTTAAAACTATCCTAGAAACTAATAAAGATATAAGAGCCCTAACTCTTTAGATATACTAAACAAGACATGAAGCAGTGGGCATCAACTGGAAGAACAGAACAAATAGGTATAGCATGTATGTTAGCATGGCCTAGACATTAAACCTTTCCAGATAAATAGCAAACACTGGTCCATTTTATTGGTTATTTTTATATATATACAAAATGATCAATTTAATTCATTTTATTAAAAAAATGCTATACGGTACTTTTTTATTTACAGTACTATAATATCAATGTCTGTCATTTATATTTCCACTTTATGCCAAAAAAAAATTGTGGTGACCTTTAAATATTAAAGAAAAACTCTAGTGATTTGAAAGCTTAAGTGTTGCTAACTTTAATTAGAAATTGAATTCATAAGTGCCTAGTCAACTACTGATAAATGAGCCTGAAGGCTTATAAAAAACCTGGGTAACAATCAACTGGTTTTGAGACTATAATGAAGTATAACAATACTATTCATTCATTAAGATTTCAAATGTAACACAACATAAACTTCTCCATAGAACTGTATCATCTACTGATCACCAACTATATTGCCAATCTGTACAGCTAAAAGTATTTAAGTAGTACTTCAGTGTATGCACAATTCCACATTTCCAGAGCTTTTTTCTTTTTGCAGTATGCCCTCTCAGTTTACCACCAAGGTTTTAATTTGAAAACCTCAGTAATAGTAAAATAACTGAGGACCGCATATAAGTGATTAATAAAGTTGTAAATTGAATACGGTGTATTTAAAAATACCACAATCATCTGCCAGAAAAAAAAGAAGTCTTAATTATACTATTAGTGTCATGGTTCTGCATTCCTGTATTATAAATATCAGAGGTAACTTTTTCAAATAGCATTCCTGCATAGCCAGGAGTATTTTCTTACCCACAGATAGACAGCAAACACTCTTCAATAGAATCTCGCTGAGCTTTGGTAAGAGAGCATCCCTTTGAGAGTCTGTACACAGTATGTAATAAAGAATCAATGAGGGAAGCATGGTGCTCTGTGCCAGCAAAAAGAGGAGCACATCGGGTCAACAGAGGCAAGACTGCTGTGCAAAGGTATCGATTCAGAGCCAAAGCCATATCCGTAGCACTTAAAGCAGCCTATGAATTAAATGGGACAAAAAATAGATTTGTATCACAAAAGTTGTTACAAACTAAAAGAACTTCTTGATTGTTTTCCTTTTGTAGTAGTTATAAAGAGTGAAATTTCCAAACTACATAAATAAGGATTTGATACCTACGGGAAGCCAGATGCCTAGATGCTTCTCTTACTTCTAAATTCTCACAAATAAAGTTTTTGCTTTGTTTTGAATGAATGAAAACACAAACACTAAAGGTAGATAATCAAAACCAAACAATTTTCAAGAATGTCATAGTTGCATAGCAGAACGCTCCAAAAGCAGGTAATACCTCTATTTACAAAACTCAGCATGTTTCTGTGTTACCGTCAAGCCCAGGTTCCAAGGGAGGAATAAAATCCTGAACTGCTCTTTCTTAAAATAACAGCATATTTTCAGAAAAATGTTGATATAAGTCAAACAGGGAAACCAAAGTCTATGACATAGCTCTCATATAAGCTCTCTAAACTTGATCTTTCTGGACCCAGCCAGTTAAGAAAAATTAGATGGAAATAAGACTCATAGAAAAAAAAAGCAAAGCAAAACAAAACAAAAACAAACAAAAAAAAAAGCAAATAAAAAACCCCAATCACACAAAAAACCCAAACAAACAACAAGAAAATAAACAAGAAAAAAAACACAATCCAAAAAACAAAACACCCCAGTTATTTAGAGGAGGAACTAAAACAGAAAAAATAGTGATTTCCTAAATTACAATATAGGCATCCCTAACAAATGCATGGAGATGAACACTTTCTGTGAAGCTCTCAGTTACATTCTTCACTGGCAGTTTGATTTTGATTCCATAGTACAAGCTCAGAAAGTCTCCTGGTGAAAGGCACTGCACCTCTTATGGATATGGGGGCTCTTTATAAAACGACCAACATTCTGAAGAATGCTTCTTCATTGTTCTTAAAGTATTATCAAATCTCAGCAGCAACACAGCTCATTCAGCATTTGAGAAATGCAGAAAACAACATGAAGAAATAAAAAATGTTTTTTTGAGGGATGAAAAATGCTGCAGTATTCAGTAGGATAACAACTGAAGTAAGAACAGACTTAAACCCTTACTGTATCTAAAGAAGCAGCAGCACGAAGATCTGGCAGAAAGCCAACTTCAAGAAGGTGTAGAAGAAAATCTTGATCCTCAATTCCATAGACCCTGTCAAGGAACAAAACCATGGCTGCCTTGTGATCTGGGCAAAACCCCGCAGACATGTCAGGTTCCACCACAGTACCATCTAAAAAGAAGAAATAAGACTTCAATGACAAGGATCATCCTTCGCCAGCAGACTAGGCAGTCATGTTACTACTTGTCAGAGGTTTTGAATCTCTGTTAATATCTAAGCACCTTCCCCACAGTTTTGTTACACAAAGGCAACATATTTGTAGTAGGACAAAAAAGAATGAATAAAGCAAATTTTACCCAGACAGACCTCAAAGTCCATACATGCTTTTTTGTTCATGCTTTGTGCATTAAGAAATTCTTATCAGTTGATATTCTAATATGATAAATACCCAAAACATACTAATTAATTCACAGAACTACCTAGTTCTCAGAAGCAGCAAAGTAAAAAATACAATTCTACATCAAACACTCCAGGAATGCAGCACTGATGAGCATATTTGTAATATATGACAATTAAGATTGTGCTAAAAAGTCCTTTGTAGCGGAAAACTTCTGAAGTATGTGAAAGAATTTCATTGAAATATTTTTAAATTTTGATAATTTCATTTTCAAAAACAAATAAGCAATTCTGTATCTATGAACTGTACCTTATGCTACTGAGATATCACATACAGATCCATGACTATTTGGAATTATAAATAAATAATGGAGTAATAGAATGGTCTGTTTATGCCTTCTACTGTAACCTATTGGGTAATCTTGTGCTGTAAGCCCCTAGACAACCCATGTTGCTATTATACTGTTCTCTATCCAGACACCCAGAAAAACAGATGTAATTCCGTTTCCTTTTCTACTGATGCTCACATATCTCCCACTATTGCAGTCAATTCTAGGTAGGCAGAAACCACAAAGAAATACATTTGCATATGTATGTCACACCTATAACTTCACCATAGTTGCTGAAGAACAACTCTGGTGTGTTAGTAAGATCTGCTAGAAACAATTGTTAGGGTTAGGTCAGCAAAAGCTTCTCTATCAAGAAAAGAGACTGTAATTTTTAAGTATATTTAGAAAAACAGAAAATATGCATTTTCAAATTTATTTTTAAAATTGTAATAGATTTGGATGCTTCAGTTTAAATTAATGGGATTTACATCAGTGCCATAAGTTTACACAGAACTACTGCCTATAGCACACAGAAAAAAATTTGAAACATGTTTGAAATACACATGATTTCTAACTCATGTAATAAACAGTTTAATTTCTGTAGCATTTTTAAATACTGAGAAAACTATGAGTATCAATATGTCACCAAATTACAAAACATAAGAATAGGATGGGAGAACAAATAGTAGAATAATATTCTCACCTTTAGCTATGGTTGGCATGTGGAAAGGTATACTAATTACTCCCACCAAATCTTCCAGTGGAATCAAAGACCTTAGAATTGATCTGATTCTAATGGCTTCCCCTTTGCCAGCATGGATTAGCTAAGGAAAATACAAATAAAAAATTAACAAGGTCTTCTTTCTATCTTCTATACATGTTTGGAAACGTCCTGAACTATAGGTACACAAGAATGACTCCCTCAAAATTGCATTTTAATTAATAAAGTAAATTTCACACAATATGTATTTATTTTCTGCATTTTGGATGTTTATATGCTAAGTCTAGAAATCTAGATGTTTGGTTTTTAAGTCAATTTTCAGAATGGAATGTTAGGTAATGTAGGTGAACAAAGCATTAAAATGTAGCACAGCGGGGAGGGGAGGGAGAAAGCAAAAGCAGATTTTCAGATTAAAAAAGCTAGGTTTCCTGTCCTGGTCAAATAACAACACTTTCAGTTTTGTTTTTAAAAAGGCAGCAAGACAGGGAGAAAGCAAGACAATATTTCTACCCAAACAAAACAGATATTCATACACTGATCTTATTAAATGGACCACTCTTTCTATTCTCAAGTTGTTAGTCCCTGCACAAATCTGATACCAATCTATACTGATCTATAATAATTAGGGCACAATTCAGAGTGAAATGAGAAATGATGCATAACTAAGTAGAATTTCTGAAGAACAGGAAGGTATTTTGAATCTTAAGCAAAAATATTTTCAAATAGTTTAAAGCTTTTAGGAACTAAGTGGTAAGGGCTTAGTTTTTATAGTGGGACTGTCTAATTCTTGGGATCCAGTGCCTGAAATAGTGACACCTTACCTTTTAGAAGGTTTTTTAGTGTAAATAAAGGTTATGATATACTGATATGTATGTCCATGGACAACGTTTATTCTTATGTTTTAAAAGAGAGCCTTACTCTTTTATATATAATGTAAACAGTCTGTTTAAATAATTTTATGAAGAGAGTAAAACTACGTTTTAAAAAAAAATAGATCAGTCTACACCATCACAATAAAGAGGGAAATTTGAGGAGTTTGACTGTCACAATGGATAATCAAACAAAATTAATAACAGAATGTAGCTGAAGAGCAACCCCAGTAATAAGAAAAGCAATAGAACCATTCCTTTAAAAAGAACAGCTTAAGAATAGTTTAAAGAAATTCCTTGCAAATTAGAAGATGAACATATTATGTGCGTGAAGATACTATGTAACCATACCAGTGCTTAAATACCTGACGACATGTTACTGTGAGAAAAGCAAATAGCAAACCACTGAACAACCAGTAAAACAACTGCCTGTACTTTGCAATGCATGAAGACATAAAACTTACATGCATTTCAGGGGCACAACGTCCTAAGAGATCAATCAAAGCAGAATAAAAGGTCATGATTGCATTTCCCATGTGAATAGTGTCATCTTCTTGTTCTTCCATTTCACTGTAATTTGTCAAATGTTAAAATAATTAAAATATGAAAAAAATAGAAGTTTTTACATCAGCAATAAATAAAAAAAGTTGCTCGTAGGTGCAACACCTTACACATAGTGGTTTCCTGTTAACTACTGGATTTTTAGCAGGCTAACAGAATGGAATTTGTCCCTAAAAGACTGTAGTGATATCTGTGTTGTTACCATTTATCGGTCTTACTTTGCATTAGGGGATTGATTAAGAACAAACAGAATTCTAAAGATAATTTAATATTTACAGAGTGATTTAAATTAACAGTGCAGAGGAAGCACTATTTTGCAGAATTCAAATCATTACCCTCCACAGAATCCAATGAAAAATCAATAACTAACATGGCAAAACAAATAAAAATTAAATAACACAATTATAAAACAAATAAACAAAAATTATGGCAATGTAAGCAATTTCACTGCACCTACAGGGTTTTTGTCGATCCATTACTTGGGGAACGTCCATCTCTTGTTGGATCTTCTGATATTTGTATTGCTTCCTCCATGGCGGCAAGTAACCCATTGCCTCCTTCTCCTCTTAGAGCTGGACCAAAACACTCAGGTCGACGGATGAGCAGTCTGACTACAACATTAGCATTCTCCTCCACACTCTCTCCTACCACATAAAACAAATACCAAGTTTTAAGATTATATCAAAAGGACTTCTGAAATATGATCAGAAAAAGGTACACAGAAAGGTACTACAGAAAAAGTGCAGAATGTATGCATCAGTAGATAGTTTTAACTAAAAAAGTCTAAATATCATTACAAAGTTACCTTAAAAGTTATGAACTAAAAGATGATTTAATTCAAAATTAAATAGAGACAAAAAACTATGTAATAAAGGATGTTTAAACCATCACTGAAGCTACTGATCTGTAGTAGTCAAGTGAGTAAGGTAATGAGGGGATCAATATTGCTCCTAACCACTAGAAGTGGACTATCTAAATCTTCATCAAAAGATGGGCGGTTGGCTGGCACGAGTTCCGTCATAAAAATATTTAGGAGTCTGCTCTACTTTTAAAGGAGATGTGAGCATTTCAAAGACTAAACATGGATCTAAATATGGGGTATAGGCTTGTAGCGCCCTATATTAGTGGTAAAATAGGCATATAATTTACTGCGTATCTTGCAGAATTCTACTCTACAAATTTATGGTAACTGGGCAAGGTGGCTTGTATTACTATTTTAAATTACAAACTAGTTTGAACATTAGAGGAAGTTATAAAATAATATAATAATATTACTTATAATATTATTACATTATAATATACCATTGCAAAAAACAGCAAAACGCAGAAAATCCAAATATCTCTCTCCTTCAACTGGATTCCATCCAATGTCTGGGTAGCCTTTAGAAATCAACAAAGGACAACTCTGCAATCCACATCCAGCTAAGTAGCGAACCACCTAAATGCAAGGTTACGATAAAAAAAAAATATTTAAATTTTGAGAAGTGCGATTTCAAAAGGAAGCAACCTCATACACTGTCTTGATATGTCTCCACATTCTATAATTCCTGACAAAAACATACCATACTTTGGGCAAATAAGAAGAGCAGCCTCTTTTTCAGGTCACTCTCCCAGTCTTTTCCTACTTATGTCATGAATTGAAAGACCTTACTTATCTCAATTACATTTTTCCTTTCTGTATATCACTTCTTTGCCATCGATACCTCATTTATCTGCCAAATCTGAGCGTTACAAATTAGTCAGTTTTGTAATATTCCCCAACTACATACTATCCACATTTGAAAACTTGTCTTCTAATATAACTCACAGTTCTACTCTTTTATTTTAAACTGTCCTTTTCACTTGCCTTTTTTCTTCTGTTCTTTTTAGACACGCCGCAGTAACACTTCCTGTAATTCAGACCTACAGCCTCAGTAGCAGTTCTCAGTTGGCCTTCTTTCTGAATTGTAAGCATAGTCTTTAACCAATTCAGACAGCTTTCTTTTGCTGACCATTTATAAGAACAATAAGTCTGAAAATGTCCTTTTAAACACACATGGCCCACCATCCTATTCCATAAAGCATCATCTACACTTATATTACTCCCAACAGATGCTTTCCTATGAAAGTTATATAATTTCCAGAACTAGATGTCTTCAAGAACAAACTGGACAATGTATTCCACTGTCTTACATTCCATTAATCTCAAATCTGTCTTTCCATTATTTATGCCACTTTTCTTATCCACTACTGACATTATGCTTTTCTTTCTTGCAGCAGCAATTTACATATTCTACACAACTGTCACATGCTCTCCTAAGCTTTTTATTCTTTAGTCTAATTAATCCAAATTTCTTTGATCTTTTCTGAAGCAGGTTTAAATAGTCAGAAAAAATACAGATAGATAGACATAGATATCTCTATGAAAATTTGTCATACATTTTAAACAGTTGTCACAAGGCTTCTAGTAAGCCCTACTGCATTATGCCACCACTGCATGTCGCCATCAAGATAGAAAAACAAAGATTTTAGCAATGAAATATTATGGTGTATGGACTCTATTGCCAAAGTAAGAACTGCCCTTGAGGCAATTCCTTTCAGTTACACCTATGTATGTAATAAACATAAACTCAGTTCAACTACCCAGGCCACCAACATAAAGAACAAACAATAAGATCCTGAAAGTCTTCCTCTAAAAGGTACTTAAAAATCCCATATAATACTTATAATCTTGGATTTTGTGGAAACAGGAATCTTCCCCTCTCTACAGGGGAAAAAAAAATGTTTGATAAAGACACTACCAACCTTCTCCAGATCAGGCTCCCTTAAAGCTAGTGCAAGTTCATTGTTATCCATCACAGAGGCTGCTGCAACATCTAAAGGAGTTGATCCTCTCATAGAAGGAGATGCTGTTAAAATAACATTTAGTTTCTGAATTACAAGTATGAGATTAAGTAAAGGATAAATGTCTCTCCTTTGTAACATTTCAGCCTAGAAAGACTAACATTTTACGAAAATTTCAACGTTTATTTCTGGGCATCTATATATGCATACCCAAGCAAATGTGCACTGTATTTCTCCTGCTGCCATAGGTGTATACTGAACAATCTACAGAAGAAAGCACAGGGGAAGCAAGCTTGAGCAGTGAAAAATAAGCCATAATGAAATGCTGCCAGCACTTATTTATAATTCTCTTCATCAAAATCAGGATTTTATTCCTCAAAACGTGCAACTAAGCACTGATTCTTTCCTAATGTTCAGGCACATAAAAAACCATGTGTACTAAACTACATTAATTTAAAGCTACTGTCAGGAGGTTGTTTGGATTTAGAAATGCAGTTAATGAAGACATTTTTCCAATAGGTAAAGGAGAAACTTCAACACAACAGAGGGACACAGAGAAACGCAGAAATCTTATATATAAATGCAAAAATCGGTGTTAAGATTTTGGTTTTGGTTTAGTATCTCACTAACACTAATTACTTACCAAGGCCAACACTGCTGTTTTCCAATAAATAGCTAAGATGATCAAACATAGCTTTTTGATTCTGCCTGCTGATGCGGCAAAAATAACATAGAAAACGACAGCAGTTTGCCACCATCTTTGGGAAAGTGATTTCCTAAGAAGCAAATAAAAACAGACTATAGCTCAATCTCTAAGACATCCATAAAACTTGCAAATGTTAATTTCTGTAACAGCCTTTTTAAACACTAATATTTATGCATTGTATTCGTTGCATCTCAGTGTTTAGGTTTCACCCTGAAATCAACAGGGCTTTCTCAGCAAGTAACTCCTTAAGCCCTGAAGATCAAAGTATAAGCTTGAAACACAAGAACAGGGATCAGTCATAAATTCTAGATTCAAACATGAAAGAACATGAATGTTCAGATTCACAGAGTAATATTGCATAGATTTTTAGTTAGTTTCTAAAAAGATCTTCTCTTTAAAACCCAGTAAGCATATTAAATGCTATGTGCAGTTTTTTCTTTAAAGCATCTGAAATTAGAATGTTAATTATATCTTCCCCAGAATAGAAGGATAGCTTCTTCTAAAAACTTTAATCAACTATTGGACAATGGAAATTAGTAAGAGGTTATGGTATCAGTACCACTGCTCAGATCCTTACAGGACAAAGCTTTGAAAAACTCTGTTCTAAACTCTGTCTCCTAACAGTGAATTGCTTTACCTTGGATTCTCCTCCACCAAGCACATTTACCATCACTTCCATGACAGTTTCATGCATGCCTAAAGCTCTCATAAGATTTGGATGTTGGTAAAATACTTTATTATTCATGATGTCTCTACAGGAAAACAGAATAAAAAAAACAGATTAAGATGTTATGTACCAGTAGTTTACCTATTATGTTATTTGCAAAGCTGATTTACTGTGCAATTCTTCTCCACCTGAGGTGAAAAATTACCTCAGGGACTTTTTCAGGTTGAGTCTCAATCTCTTCTGATAGTCTTGTTTTTCATTGTGCAAGAACCTGACCTTACGTTTCCCATATTTTAGTTATTGCCTTAATCACCACTTGATTACACCAGAGTAGGATGCTTTTCTATTTTCATTAGAAATGCCATTCCAGATTCAAAATTATCTTCTGAGAAGAGCATGATCAAAACTCCTATATTAGCTTAAATTTTAAATTCAGTAATCGGTATTTTTGACAAAGCATTCATTGCAGAATATTCCAACCCTCAGACAGTTGACATCTGCCATCAAAACTAAGGAAAAAAACATAGTAGGGGAAAGAGAAAGTATATGCAGCTATCCTCTAATCATCAGAAAAAGAACCTGCATAAATATTAACCTTAGTTCCTGAGTTACTGCTTGAAAGAGCTTTTCTACATAATCCAGCAGAACAGATGGACATACTTTAGAATCAGTCCTGAAGATTACAATGTCAATATTAATATTTTATGCAGACAATTTATGTCCAATAAAAATGACTGTTTAAAAAGTAATGAAATTTCTAAAAGCTGTAATTACTCTTGAAATCACACGCAACCCATAAATAAATGTGAAAGCAATCAGGTCATGGGAGAAAAGGACTAGCAAGTCACTATAGAAAATACTGTGGACAGCTGTTCAAATTTCATTGGACTTTTTATAGCAATTTTTTTTCCTGACCTAAAACTTCTGTAATCAGGCAAGGAAAATTTCAGACTTGTAAAAGATGAGAGGTGGAGTGTTCCATCACTGTAAAAGCTACAAATCTGCAAGGATCAAGCATGCCACAGAATGCCTATGGTATGTCTGATGTAGGTGGCACTATGGGAGCTTTTGACTGCCAGTAACTCCCTGAAAGATTAGCTGATATTTTATCTCCAAAGCCCACAACTGGACTTTGTGTAGTGGTAAGCCCTGCCTATGACAGTGGATAGCTCCAAAAGCTATCCATATCACATGTTTCTGCACTAAAGGTTCATGCTGTGGAACAAGACCTTGATGGTATCAATCTGCCAAGTCAATCTAAACTTTTACTTGACTACAGCAGCTTTCTTTTACAGAAAAACAGTACAGAAAGTCAAAATGTCTCCTCAGGGGCTGGCTAGCAATATTACACTACTTTGGAAAGTACATCCACTTCAGTGTTCCTTGAACTGTGGACTGCATTATGAAATGTCACATTTAAGAAAACATCTTAACAGCATTTTTAAGGAAACTGAATTTTTTCAGCAGAAATATATGACACTTCCATTTCTCAGTTGGAAGAAAGGAATACTTCCCACACAAAAAAAAATTGGCATTTCTATATAGGTGCTGGAGCCCAGGTTAGGCTATAAAAGCTATAAATAGCACAGCTGGGTAACCTACAAGAAAAACAAGACTATGATAGGGGCTACCAAGAAAAATGATAGGAACAGGCAGTGAGAACACTAACTTAGTAAGGTACTCTTTCTTCCTTACATTAAACTTTCACAAATCACCAAAATCATTGTTCAAATTAAATCAGATTCACAAAATCTTAGCTTTTAATTTATAGAAGAAAATGTTGTGGTGAAAAATGTAAAAGAATAAAAAGAAAGCAGAATGTGAAATGAAAGCCCCTCTGAGATTGCTTTTTTTTTTTTTCCTCAGGCAGAATCTAGTATTCATTCATTCATTTTAGACTTCATTAACATAATTGTAAAGTAACAACTCAAATTTGAAGTACAAAGGTGCATTTAGAAATAGCAGTATTTTGTGTCTTTTGACAGGTGATGGACTTAGCCTTAGCCTGAGTCCATTGAACACTGCAACAACCAGGGAACACTGATGGGACCTTCTGGCAAGCTAAGGAGTAGCCATTGTTCATAATGGCGCTACAAAAATACATATAGACATTATTTGGATATCTGAGGTTTTCAGTAAGCTCAAAAGAGCTTACAGAAGCTTACCAAAAATAAAAAAGGTATTTTACACAACAAAAGCTTCTCTTCTTGTATTCTTGCATTCCTGGCATTCTTTATATAATGCTACCTTTGATTGACATTGCTCTTGCTGACTGGGGATTTCTAACAGATCACAGCTGATGTCTAATCTCATCAGACATCTTGGAGTGTAAGATCTCTTTGAAAAAATTGAGAGGAAAAAGATCAAACTCTTCTCTAGTACAGCTGTTCATGTTCTCTTTACTGTTTTCTCCAGTTTTACTCTTTATTAGGCTATATTACACTATTAATCATATAATTAGGAAAATAAGACTGGGTGAACTACTTCGTAATTCAAATAGTACCAGCTGCCTTCAGTGCAACAAAAAGATGGCGGATGTACAGACATATGTATAGACAAATCCATTAGCAGACTGTTGGGGGGAATTGTATGTGTCAACAGGTGACAGTCACTGCATTCATATGAAATGGACAGTATTCTTGATAGGATCCTTCACAGATGTACTACTTAAAATATGGTAACAAGATATTTTGCAATGTTATAAAACATTACATTCATACTTTCAACTTTTCTCACAAGAAGTCTTACAGATGTCATTTGCTTCTCTCCAAAAAATTATACATACAATGCTGCAAAGGCTGGATCTTACAACTGAAGATACTACACAACTGATACCAGTGTCTACATTTACATCTATGTCGACTATGCACATTCAAATATTTTGTGTAACCTTATTCACAACCATACAGCACATAACAACAAATATCTGTAAATAAAGAGCTGTTACACTCCAGTTACTTACCCTAATCCACGAATCATAAGTTTCTCTTCCTCCTTCCCCATTCTTACACTAAGCAAGGAACGGATTTGGCCAAGGGATGCCAGAAGATTGATTGTGTCTTCCACAGACACACTATTTATCGTGTAGGTCTTTGGCAGGGCTCGAACCAGGCCACCAATACCATCATACTGGCGGTGTAGCAATACAAACATGGCCCTCACTAGCTCAGGGTCTTCTATCACAGATTCCTGGGCCCAGCGTACCATTGTGTCTGAAATCAACTGCTGAAGAGTAGCTGCGAAGAAAATGCATAAATTACAAAATTACCATTAATTGCTAGTATTGAAGGGACAGGAGTTTACAAAGAAGAAAATGTTTAACAAAGAAGAGAATTTGTGCTGTGTTAATACAGTGTTGAGGGGGAAAAAGTGTAATAGTTCTGCATTGTATTGTTACTATCCAAACACTGTACTATCAGTGTTTCTTTTGTCATACAGCTAAGCATTTTTTAGAATAAAAACACTTCAAAAATAAGTAAAAGGATGAAATGGGTTTGGGCTGATATTTCAGAAGGACTGAAAAAAGTAATGATTTTATTTCTTGTAGTAAGCCTAAAGCTCTACAAAATCTCTCTCTCATGTTAGTAGAAAGACAGTACTATATTAAACTAATTAATATAGTGGTTAGGCTGCTTGAGTTCTTCATTGCAAGCAAGATAACAGCTAGACCCACAGGTAAATGGAGTGCAGTACTGCAACTGTCAAAACAGGAGCCAAATGGAAGACTGCTCATGTGTTTCTTCACACACACACACACACACAAAAAGGTAAAAATAAACAAGTAAAAAATTGTCAAATAAAAAATAAATACAATATCATAATCAGTTGGCACCAATTACAGAAATTGGATGCCACTGACAATGATTCTTATCAAGGTGGAAAGGAAGAAAGTGTCAGAAAAACATCAGACCAACAATCACAGTCAGCAAGTCTTGAAAGTTCAGTTGGGTGGGGAGTGTTCTCCTAAGCACAGCTTTGCAAATTATGGTGTAATTACACAGTCATCTTTAATTCGGTATGCAAATACTGATTTGAAGCTGCTGCAGCTGACTTTATGAGCAAGTTCTTATAATCAGGACCTTGCTACAATTATTAAGTCTGTACTAGCTCTATAAAAGGCAGGATATACTCTAGAAAAATTATGAATTCAAAAAGGATCAAGAGTGAAAAAGACAGTAGAATAATTTTTCCCTACATCCCATTGGGAAAAAATATGCCTATCATAAAAATTCCACCTGAGCTTATTTAGAGTCAGAGCTACAAACTTCAAGGTGTACAGATGTTTCACTGAAAATCCACCTTGTTTTGGCTGAAAATACATTAAGAACTTCCTCCCCTGCTTCTTTTGCTTTTTTGAATTAAGGTGCAATAATTTTGCTTACAGGATGTCTTATCATCATCATCAACTGGCTTCTCAGCTTGCTTCTTCTTTAGATATGTAACTTTTTCCATAAGGTACAGGAGGCGGCCCCTAATGGTTAAATCACTGTTTCCATCTAAGGTTCCATCTTCATCTAGTTCAATTCCTGAAATAAAATGTATATACACTAAATAGCAAAAAAAAATTTAAATAATTAAACAAGTTGCAGACATGTTTGGTATCTTGCATGTACAATCAATCAAACTGAACTATGTTGTTCTGCTCTGTTAGAAATACAAAAGAGTTTGATATGGGACATGTTTAACTAGCAGTTTGGAACAAATATAGATCAGGTATATCGGCATGTTTATTTTGGAGAAGAGGAGGCTGAGGGGGGACCTCATTGCCCTCTACAACTACCTGAAAGGAGGTTGTAGAGAGGTGAGTGTTGGCCTCTTCCCCTTAGTTATTAATTACAGAACCAGGGGAAATAGTCTGAAGTTGCATCAGGGAGATTTAGATTAGATATTAGGAAGAAATTCTTTACAGAGAGACTGGTGAGGAACTGGAACAGCCTGCCCAGGGAGGTGGTTGAGTCACCATCCCTGGAGGTATTTAAGAAATGAGTTGACATGATACTTCACCACATGCTCTAGGGGCAGGCTTATAGGGGGCTTGTGGTTTATTTGGTTGGTTGGTTGGTTTGGTTTTGGGTTTTTTTCTAATGGTTGGGTATTTAGGTGTTTTTTGTTCTTGTAGGTATGGTTGGACTCAGTGATCTAGGAGGTCCTTTCCAACCATGATTATTCTGTGATTCTGTGACTCATCAGTTCATTTCTCTCATGTTAACTTCATTCATTCATGCATACCTTGTAAAGGAATTAAAAACCTTGACCTACACATATTACACTAAAATAAGCTCAAAGTCATTCAACTATTTTTTCTGGGTTTTCAATCGAAGTTCTGAATTTAAGGATTTTATGAGGAATTCTTTAGCAGTCTTGAATTTTATAGGATGTTTCTTCAAGACATTGCATCATTCTTCTCAATTTATTGCATCTGGTTATAATGGTCTGATTTTTCTTTTTGCTTTAAGTAAGTAAGTTCCATTTCCATTAAAAGTTATTTTGCTATATTTTGTCCTAAGAAAGCAAAACTAAAGGAGGATTGTATTTTACACTAAATCATATTACAAAATGGTTTGGATATCAGTCTCTTCAACCAAATTAATTATCAGTAAAGACATTGAAATGTCTTGTCAAATAGAACACAGAGATGTTCTGAAACTACTCAAATTAAATGTCTGTTTTCTCACAGTTATGCTGTTTCCTGAAGTCTAGTTGTACTTCTCCAATTTGCAAACTGTCAATATAATTGTTTCTCAACCATTTCACAAGATATGAATCCCCAAATGGTGGCTAATTCACCAAACATAGATCTCAGGATGTCTAATTGTTTTACCTATTTTGCAATAGCCATAGTTTTGAATGCACAGAATAATTAATTCTGCTCTTCTGTAATGCATCCTGTGACTCACAAAATAATTTTTCTACTTGCAGATTATGCAAACCACTTTTCCTCCATAAAGAAAAGAAACATAATGACAAAACTAGACCAAATGATTTGAACAGAGGAGAAAAATGGCAAAGGACTAAAAACAGAAAAAACCCCAAAGATAAAGTCTCTTCTCCTTTCAAATGTTACTTCTAAATTCTTTATTTCATCTTTGTTTTCTGTCACCTGACAGTTTACTAGAATACTTTTTTCCTTTTTTTTTTCATTTTTTTCTTTTCTTTTTTTTTTTTTTTAGAGTAGTGGTATGGGCTGAGACAATACTTAAAGTTCAGCAAGGACAAATGCAAAGTTTTGCGATTTGGACAGATCAACCCCATGTGACAACACAGGCTAGGCACAAACTGGATAAAAAAATATCTTTCCAAAAAGACCTTTGGGAGTCCTGTTGGACAGCAAGCTAGATACCAGTCAGCAGTATACTACAAAAGCAAGGAGAGCTAAAAATACCCTGTACAAGCAGAAACATAATTACTAGCCCAAAGCAAGTGATTATTCCCCAGTACTTGGCACTCATGACCCCTGGAATATTACATCCAGTTTTGGGTTACCCAATACCAGAAAAACATTGAAAAGCTGGAAAGTATCCAACAATAGTCCGTCAAGATGATTCGTCAGCCTGCGGAACAGAAGCTTTATGGAGTACTGTGTCCAGTTCTGGGCTCCTGGGTTCAAGGACAAGGAACTACTGGAGAGGGTCCAGCGCAAGATCACTAAGATGATTAAGGGCCTGAAGCACCTACCATATAAGGAAAGGTTGAGAGAGAGCTGAGTCTGTTTAGCTTGGAGAAGAGGAGGCTGAGGGGGAATCTTATCAATGCTTATAAATGTCTAAAGGGTGGGTCTCAGGAAGATGGGGCCAGGCTCTTCTCAGTGGTGTCCAGTGACAGGACTAGGGACAATGGCCATAAACTGGAAAACAGGAGGTTCAACCTCAACATGAGGAACTTTTTATTCACTGTGAGGGTAACATAGCACTGGAATAGGCTGACCAGAAAGGTGGTAGAATTTCCATCTCTGGGGTCTTTCAAAAGCCATCTGGACTCTTTCCTGTGTGATCTACACTAGGTTATTCTGCTCTGGTGGGGGGGTTGGACTAGATGATCTTTAAAGGTCCCTTTCAACCCCTACCATTCTGTGATTCTGTGACCTAATGGCAGTCCAACAAAACCTACAAGGAAGTTAGCAAGAAAATGCAGGTATGCTCTTTTCTGAGGTGAAGAATATGCAATTGTCAAACTAAAACAGGCAGTGGTCCAAAATGACATAGGAAAAGAGAAAAAAAATCACCATTAGGATGCTCAAGCCCTGCAACACATTACCCAAAGACACTGTGGAATCTCTATGCTTAGAAGCTTTTAAGACCCAAGTGCAAAAATCACAGAGCAACCAGGTCTGAGTTCAACGTTGACTCTGCTTTGAGTAGGAGGCTGCCTTAATGACCTGCTGTGACATTTGATACCTTTGATACATTTGATGAATCTGTGATTGTTTTTGTAAAAGAAATATCTTTGAGATGGACCAATCTAACCAAATTGTCTTGTGATACACAAGGATATCCGCTGCACTTGCTCTACCAAGAAAAAGTTGAATATTTAGAATTCCGTTATTGATGACATGTTTTTATTTATTTGAATACTTTAAGGTTTGGATTAAATAATCAAACATGTTATTTTCAGTTATTTCCAGACATTCAGGATCAATAAGGTATGCAGTTCAGGAGAAAAAGTGCAGAGATCCTCCTGTCCAAAGCTTCTTCCTTGACCAGAGTATTAGTCTTAAAAATATTACCACACATCCCTGCATTAGCTTCTTCTAACTAATGGGACATAATGCAAATGTTCAACTGCTTGTCAATTCATGCTGTTTGCTAATTGTCTCTTTTACTTATTTTTTAAAAATATTTACTGAAATAAAATGAAGGGATCCTACAAACAGGAAAATAGTCCTCAATGAAAAATGTCAGTAAGCATGCATTCCAAACAAAACTACTCTGTAACTGAATTCACAGTATTCATGGATATGAGCTTGGTATTTAAAATCCACATTTGGGCACTTCATTTTTATATAGGTATTTTTGTATTTAAATTGTTACTACATTTCCCATTTTAATATGACATATAATTATTTTTTATTAACTAAAGGAAAGAAATCAAAACCACAGAAAGTTAACTGCTCCTTTTGATCATTAGTCTATTTCAATACATAATAGACTTCTATATCTTCATTCATGCCTGTGAAGAATCAGCAATTAATATTATGTTATATTGTGGTTAACATGTCCATAGTCAACTTACAGCAAAGATGATTTACACCAACCCATGAAAGAGAGTGCAAGGGAGAGGGAACAGGACAGAGGAACCCCTTGAATCACAAATGAACTACAGTGCTATCCAATACATTAAGCCCAAATAAATCACCATAGAATTGTATGGGCAAAAAAACCCCACCTTTTCCCTGAATGAAGCAAAAATACTGCATTCCCTTCTAGCCTGACCAGATAGGAGGCTAAGAAAATTTTCTTGGGTTTCTAAAGATACTAGCTAAGTATTTTTATGGAATAGTATTTATAACTGATATAGGGTAATCTATAGATGACATAGTTGGTTTCCCTTACGTAAAATTATTTAGAAAAATCACTAATATAATTTAAAAAGTAAAAATACTCAGTAACAAGATTTACCACAGTGTGTCATTAGGTCTTCATGGAAATCCAAGAGTTGATCCCGAATTTCTTCAGGGCAAGGACAATCATTTTTATCATCTTTGAAGTTCAGTAGCATATTAATCTTAAAGAATACAAAAAAAAAAAAAAAAGGCAAATGACAGTGTTCTCCAAAAGGAAAAACTTTGAAATCAAACAGAACTCTGCACAACAAAAAATAAAACATCCATTATAGGCTGTACCTGCTCTTGAGGTGGGGATCGAAATTCTTTTGTTTTTCTAGCTGTTAGGGCAGCAGACATGTTCAAGGCCTGCATTACTTCATTGTACCGGAAACGCTGATTCTCTTGAAGCTTGGCCACAAAATCATCTGAAAATGCTACAATGGCTTCTATTCGATGTCTTACTTGGCAATCACACAGGTACTGAAGTAGGTGACACATCTGAGAAAACAGTATTTTAAGAGAAAGAAGAGTTTGCAAGTTAAGAAACATTTTCTGTATATTATACAAATAAGGATGGATTCCTTACAGCAGTTAGTATCAAATAAAGGGACTGTCATTTACTATATATGAAGTAGTCCTACACCAGGAATATCTGTCATCTGCAAGAGAGTTATGTGCCTCAGACATGTAAAATGTAAGACTTCTATTAAAGTTACTCTTTGTTTCTAGGGAAATTTGTTTCTCTTTGGATTCATAAAAATTAAGAATTCCCTGTTAATGACATTGAGGAAGTAATTCCATTTAATGAAACAACTGTTGTTTGATCTATGGTGAACAAGTTTATATCATCAAGAAAATAAATCTTGTTTCCTGTAAGGAAATTACTTCCCTATTTAACTAACAGCAATACGCAATATTCCTTGAAAGAGAAATTACAAAGCAAAGAAAAAAGGGTCTGTAAAGAAATGGGAACAACCACTATCAAAACAGTAGTGTTACCTGTAATTTCACAGGTTCTGGAAGTTTCATCTGAAGGAGTCCCTCCTTTGGCACTTGCTCTCCTCTGGTATCTTCCTCTCCTTCTTCTGACTTGAGCTCATCTGAACACAACTCCTTCTCTGAGAAATCTATTCCATCCTCATGGACCATTGCTTCTTTGAAAACCCGAGGCTCAATCAACTGCAAGATGTGTTTCAGGTCCCCATTGTTAAAGATTCCCATAATTAGAAGGGTATAAAAGAGCTTGATGAGAGGGACAAACAGAAATTCTGTAGAACCACCAACTGGATCTCTGACATGGAGACTGCCCTCCTGAACAGCTTCAGTGAGCATCTCTATGGTTTTGGCCTTTAAGATTTCCAGAGGGAATTCAGGACTGAACTGAAAGCATTCACTGCTGATGCTTACAAAACTTGGAGAGGAGAACTGCATTCTTGGCCTTAATGAAGTGCTAAGTCCTATACCAGGGAGGCCATGTTTTTTGTTTTCATCAGGAAACAAAGTAATACTCTTGGTTTCATCTGTCATTGGAACTATAAACTCATTATTCATCATTAACCTGGCAGTTGCATAGGTATTGAGATGGATGTCAATGAGTAAGTCATAATATCCTGCACGTAATAATCCTGGCATATATTTATTCTCAATAGCATATAGGAGCTGAGATTCATCCACATGGCTACACATAGCATGGGCCACTCGGTTGTTGCCTAAAGCACAAACAGCTGAATATAATCGGAGGGTATGGTAGTGAAATTTCAGCAATTCTTCTTGTTCTGTCAGCTCTAAAATATCAATTGTTCTGCAGAGACAAAAACAATACAGTAAATTCCATATCAGTGCAAAAACTTACTTAAGTGAAGGAATTAAAAATTTTCCCTAGGGGTAACATTGGCACAGTATCAGTTGTAGGGATTCAATTTTTCCATGTTTCAGCTTTCATATGAGAAACATTGTCAAAGAATCCAGGACTAATAACAAATTTCTACCAGGAATTTATTCAAGTCACTCCTAAAGTACAAATTAAACTACTTTCAGTGAGGAAAGTTAAAAATTATTTACTTAATGCAAAATACTTCTTCATACTACAAACAAGAATTTGGATAACTGAAAATGAAGGTTTTAAAAGAAGTAGAGGTTGAGGTATTTATATTATATATTGGTTTTAGATGTGGAGCTGCAAAATGGCAACAGAATAACCAGTTCATTTGCAAAGTGTTCACAGGTGGCACTGTTTGCTTAGAATTTTTACCTAATTTTTTAGTGATTTTTATTCTCAGTTTCAGCACTGGCAAAATGCCAAGACATTTGGGTAACAAGGAAAGAATAAAGTTAAATTTTTTCAATTGTTTAAACTGAAGTTAGGAAAATTAAAGTAATGGATAATTAAAAAGGTCACAAATATTAAAAAAAAACCTCTACAAAAAATAGATATTTACCTATCTTACAGATTATCTTTAATAATTTATAGACATTTACATTCAAAACTTATATATACTCTTAAAGAGTTTGGAAAGAAACTAGGAGAGATTGAAAATAAAACAAAAAGAGGCAGATTTTAAAACACTGAAAAATAAGATTAATTATTATTGTTAGCTAAATCAAAACACACTGGTTTTATTTACATATTTTATAAATGCAGAGAAATCCTTGGGCTTTTCATATAGAAATTTTATTACATGTCTAGCTTTATAATTCCAGCCTAACTCTGATATACTTCAGCAGACAAACATCAACCTGTTTTCTTCAGGAATATGAAGGGCCATGAACTGCAATGGATTCAGGCACTGTATCATCCAGCCTTGACGTTCACTGATCCGAGAGACATCAACCTTCAAGAAGTGGTTTGGCACTCTGCTCCAGAGCACATGAGTCAGAAATTGTACATGGAGACGTGGAGGACATTGAGAGACTGGGTTTTTGTGTTCACTTTTGAATAAGCCAGCAGATAATGGCATTACATTCTGGAAAATTCCAACAGAAGAGACAATCAGTTTCATCACCCTTACCAAATAATGCATATACAATATTTTTCAAGAAATATATTCAACATATAGTAAAGTACACTGCAACAGGAATTTAACATTTTCAGTTTGTAAATCTAGATGGGAAATGTTGGCAGAGTAGCAGCAAGACAGTATTGTCCATAACAAATGTTTTTAAATACCTAAATTTTAAATAGAAACTTGAATGGAATGTGTGGTCATTTCCTCGGACCAGAGATCTGAACTGCACTCATCTTTTACCTCTTCTGAATACATCTTTCTTAGACATCCATGTATCCAAAGCAAGGAACTAAACTTCAGTTTTCCTGAGTGTACTATTTGAATGTACTTTAGAACTGTTTTAAAATTCTAACCTAATCTTGCAGATACAGCTGTCACCCATGTTCTGTTTGTAGAACAACAGATTTGCCTTACTGAGCACAGTGATTTTATTTCATCATGAAGAACGAGAATCAAAAAAATTCAACAGAACTTTGAAATATCCTCTGCCAATGCTAATCAGTTACAATCCTCATACATTGTACTGTATTTTAAATACACAAAGTATTTAAAACTGAGTTAAAAACAAAAATGTCAATAGTGCAAACACTTGGAATCATAAAAATGTGCCCAATATCAAGAACACATTGCAGGCAAAAAAAATGGCAAAAATATTAAAAAATTTATATCATATAGGAGTCCTAAACCTGCATAAAATCAAGCATTATTTACCTTTATTCTTCCCAATTCAAACTGGAAAACGTTGGGGCTTGTAGCTTGAGCAAATACAGCAGGAAATAACTTTGTACTCGGTTCAACCTAAACGAAAGATGCACAAATATATAACCACTAAAGATAGCAAAAGACTATTACATATTAAAAAAAAAAAGTAATAACTGCATTGATAGTAAGTGCAAGCCTTTGAAAAAACCTCAAAAAATCTAAACAGGTTGGAAAAATGATTGTTATAACAGTGACAATTACTTCTTCCAGTCTTTTACAAAGATTTCTAGCTTTAAGATACTGTCTGAGGACTCAATTTTCCGCCTTCCCTCTGAAAGACATAATCAAAAAATACTCACCTGATAGTATGTGCCTAGTTCCTTGCCATTAGCTGTGAAGGTCAGCAGGCCACTGGCAGCATCAACCAAGCAACCAATCTCCAGACCATTATTATTACGTCCTTGTCCAGGGCTCATGCTCTCTCCTGCGCACACCATATAGCAGTTGCTGCGTTTTATACTGAATGTCAAAAGACAAATTTATTTATGGATGTTGTGTAAACTTTACGTAGAGGACTAAGAACAACTTGTATGGCTGCAACCAACAGGTCTTTGCAGCTGAAAACAGTGGATCCCAGCATGATCAGCTGGGAATTCAATTAAATTGAAAAAAAATTCAGCCAAAATTCAATTAAACCTAGACTTCATAATTGAAAAAATAAAAAACTGAAAATTACAAAATACAAACAAACTCAAATATTTTGTAAAATTCCAAGAGATAAAACTGACTTTTCAAATTAGTGTTTTAAAACATTTAACATTAAGCTTAACACAAAGTTTCTGGCATGGATCACAAGCTGAAGTGCTGAGAAGCACTGTTGTGCTAATTTTAGCCTGCTCAAAATCAAAAAGTTCCAAAAATTCTACAAGGTATTTTGCTCTACTTAGTACCAGTTCAAAAGTCAGTATTTACAGCATCATGGTCTTAAACTACATAGAAAAGCTGTGCTATTCTACTTTTCAGTGCTCATTGATCTGATTATAGAATCATAGAATTGTCAGGGTTGGAAGGGACCTTAAAGATCATCTCATTCCAACTCCCCTGCCATAGGCAGGGACACCTCCCACTAGAGCAGGTTGCTCAGAGCCCCATCCAGCCTGGGCTTAAAACCTTCCAAGGATGGGGCTTCCAAAGAACGATCACAAATACCTTTTTCACACCTAAGGAAGGCAGACCCGAGCTCAGCTCATCTGAACCCCACCATTTCCAGCCCCCACCTCTAGTAAATCCAAGGAGGAAGGCGCCTGTTTCTTGCAGCTTGCCCGGGATTCACTGCAGCTGCCAGAATGGCAAAAAAAAAAAAAGTAACACGACAAGAAGATCGAAGCGGCAGCGGCGGAAAGATTCGGCGCTGTTCTTTTGGTCAAGCCTCGCCGCAGACCGAGGGTCCGAGGCGGGCGAGCGCTGCACCGCCCGGCCATCAGCCAGAGGGAAGGGACGAAACTCCATCCAACACCCACCTGCCCCCGTGGGCTGGGAGCTAACCAGCCCCGGCTGAAACCCGCTACGGCGCGGGAGAAACGTCCTGGCTCCGAGAGCTTCCAGCGCTCCCAAGGGTCGCAGCCCCTCGCTTTCCAAGGCACGCCTCTGTTTTAAAATGAACGCGTCGAAAACAAGAAAAAATCTCTCCAGCCCACGAAAATCATCTTGCGACCAGGTGGATCTCACCGAACCTCGGCATACACTGTGCTCTCCCCAAGCAACGATTCACCGTTCAATACCAGGAGTGGTTCATTAATTCACGGACAGCTCTCTGAAGGACTTGCAATGCTGGAACTGTCCGTCTCCAGGATCAATGCAGGAAGCTCTTCCACGTTTAGGAAGAAGAATAAAAGAACACAAAAAGAATAAAAGAAAAATTAAAAACAAACACACACACACCAAAGAACAACAACAACAAAAAATAATAAAAAAAATCAGGTGTCTCTAGTTAAAACACAAACCCCTGGATAGCTCCAAGAAATAGTTTCTCCCCCTCTCTCCTTTCCTGAAATAGGCTGCCTGACATTTAATAATAGACCTATTCTTCATTTTAAAATGCATTTCCGTGACTCAGAAATTAAAGTGGAAACGACTTATTAATTCATCTAACCAAACTTCCTGGCAAGGAAAGCCTCCCCTTGATTTTGCCCTGCTTTGTTCAGCCTGGAGTCGGGCAATGGCTAGCACCAGCTTCTCCCAGGATCAACACCCTGAAGCACCACAACCCCCAACACCCAGCCAAGAAAAGCTTTTTTGTGTTCGAGGCCACCTCGCTGCAAGCCACTTAGCTCACAAATTATGTTGAATTTGTGAAGAATTTACCGTGTCTGCTCCCTCCTCTGCAGCCCGTGCCTGCAGCTACTAACCGTGCATTAAAGCAGCCTGTTTCTACCCATGTCTTGGCACAAAGCACCAAAAACAAAGCCAACTGGGGAAAAAAAAAAAAAACAACCAAACCCAAAGCCCCTAAAAGACCGTGGGTGGGTGCAAACTCAATACCCAAATATACAATCCCAGCTGCTATAATCTACTGGAAACTCACAGAAGAAACGCAAACTCCTCCTCCTCCTCCTCCGCCCCCCGGTTCCTTCTTCCCCCGAAGCGCAGCCCATCGAGCAGCAGATACAGACAAATGAGAAGACTGCGGGCACCAACCGCCCGGGCTTCTCCTCGCCTTGCCCGTCGGACGTGGCATCGCCCCTCTGCCTCACCTCAGCGGTGAGAGGCAGGTACCCCTCTGCAAGCTGCTGCCGGACCGCATCGCAGCCCGTCAGCAGAGCCGCCCGGCCAGAGCCCGCGCGTGCTCAGGTGGCGGGTGCTCTCGCCGCAATTAAAAAGTGGCTTGGGAGGTACTGACGGCTTGACACGATACCACCCAGGACCAGTTTTTGAGCTCTTCAAAGCGAGAGCAAAACGCTGGAGCAAGCCACGGAGACCCGGGGAAAAGCTGCGGGCCACGGACGTGGGGATGAAGACATCCCAAGAAGCTGCGGCCGCGTACCAGAGGATTTCCCCGCGAGCCCTGGACAACCGCGTGGCTTGCCAGCACCCCGCAGCACAGCTGCCACACGTCCCCTGGAGATGTAGGGCCCACTGCCCAGCCTGCCCAGCCCGTTTTCAGCAGCGCACCAACGCCGAAGAGCAGCAAACGCTCACTCTGTCCATCTCAGCAGTGGGATTGGTGCAAAGACACTGTCTGTGGAGAGAACGCCACAAGCCCGAAACTTTCAACAGCTGGACCCAGAGCACCACCAAAGAAATAACAGAATTCCAGGGTGGTGGGGGTTGGCAGGGCCCTCTGGAGCTGATCTGGTGTCCCCCCCCCGCTCCATCCAGCAGGGGCACCCAGAGCAGGGGGCCCAGCAGCGCAGTGTCCAGCCGGGGTGGGAATCTCTCCAGACA